>JAODAL010002753.1:0-188353 GCA_025379985.1 Phyllomedusa bahiana
ACCTTTTTTAATAGGTTTTATTGATAGGGGAGAGAAGCTGGTTGTGATTATGGGGGTTATATGATAGAGGAAGAAGCGGGCCCTTATGATATGTAGGGTTTATGAAAAGGGGAGGCAGTGAACCTGTGATATATAGGGTTTAATAAGGAGAAAGCGGGCTTGTGTTTAAATAGGTTTATATGATGAGGAGAAGAAGCCTGTGATATATAGATTTAAATTGATAGAGGAGAAAGTGAGTTCTTGATATACGGGGTTTAATGAAGAGGAGGGAGGACGTGTAAAAGGGTTAAATGATAGAGGAGAGATTGATTTTGTGGTATATAGGGTTTATAGATAAGAAGCTGAGCCTTAATATGGGTTTATGATAAGGGGAGAAAAGCTGAGCTCTGTGAAATGTAGATTATTGATGAGGGGGAGCAGCTGGCTCTGTGATATATAGGGTTATATGATAGGGAGAGAAGGAGTTGTGATATATAGGTTTATATAAGAGGGAGAGAAGATAGCTCTGTGATATTAGAGTTATAGAGAGGAGAGAAGCTGAGCATTGATATACGGGGTTATATATAGAGGGGGAGCTGGCGATGTATAGGGTTATATATAGGGGAGAGATTTTGAGTTCTGGGTTAAGGGTTATATGATGAGGAAGCTAGCTCTGTGTAAAAGGGTTATTAGATGAAAGAGAAGCGAGCTCTTGAATATAGGGTTTAGATAGGGGAGAGAAGTGAGCCCTTAAATAAATAGGTTCTAGAAGAAGAGAGATGACCCGGATATAAAGGGGAAAAGATAGAGGAGAAAGGAGATTTTATATATAGGGTTATATGAAAGAGGGAGAGAAGCTAGCTCTTTTGTATATAGATTATAGATAGGGGGGAGAGAAGCTGAGCTCTTTGTTATAGGGTTAAAAAAAGAGGGAGAGAAGTAGCTCTGTGATATTAGGGTTTTTGATAGGGGGGAGGGAGCTGAGCCTGTGAAAAAAGGGTTATTGTTGGGGGAGGAAGCTGAGTCTTTTATATATGGGGTTTTATGAAGAGGAGAGAACTAAGCTCGTGATATACGGGGTTATATGAAGAGGGTGGAGCTGGGGCGTGAAAGGGGTTATATGATAGGGGAGAGACGTTGGTTTTGGGGTGTATGGGGTTATATGATGGGGAAGTGAGCTCTGTGATATAGGGGGTTTTAAAGATAGAGGAGGAAAAGTGACTCTGTGATATATAGGGTTATATGATAAGGGGGAGAAGCTGACCCCTGAAATTATATGGGGTTCTATATAGAAGAGAAATGGTTTTGTATATTGGGTTTGTGTAGAGGAGAGAAGCTGAGCTTTTGATAATTGGGTTAAAATTTAGGGAGGGGAAGCTAGCACTGGATAAAAGGGGTTTATATGCGGGGCCCCGCCAAAAAAAATTTGGGGCCCCCCATACACGAAGCACCGGGCCCCCCCCCTTAACCCCCCCCCCAAAAACCCCAACCCCCCCCCCCCCAGAAAAAAAAAAAAAACCCCTCTAGGACATAAATGCCCCCTTTTTACCAAAAAAAATAATTGCAAAAATAATTTTGGGTTTTTATAACCGTACCAAGGAGTCACATATCTGTCTGTCATCCCCATTGCTGTCTAAATCATAGAAAAAGGGGCTAAACCCTCTTATTCCCCTCCCCCCCAATAAAATATCCCCCTCAATTTTTCCCTTGGTCACGCACCTCACCCCTCCTAAAATAAACAAAAGCAAGAAAAGGAAAAGTGTAACCCCTATCCAGGGTCAGGTGTTCCCTCTTTTACAATGGGGGGGACATGTGTCGCTCCCATTACAAGCCGTTTAAAACCCCACACATCCCATATGAGACCACTTGGCCCGACACACTGGGTACATCACATTACAGTAAAATACAGCACTGACCAGAAAAGTAGTAAAAAACCCCTGAAATCAGGGACTCACCCGGGACGTCCTACTGATGGTTTTTCTTCTTCATATCGTTCTTTATCCTTTCTTCTCATCCTTTCCGCCCGCCAGGGGGACTTGTCCCCCCACCATCTTTCCGTAGAAATTACAAAAATATTTTAGAATCCCCCCTTTTTTCCAGCTTTCCTTTACCATTTCCACTTCTGTACAAACTCCCCAGGGGGGGGAGGGGGGGTACAAGCCATAATTTTAGAGGTCTAGATCCAAAGGGGGTTTGGAGGGTGGAGGGAAAAGGGCTAATCCCCCGGGGTAAAGACAACTTGGGGCCCCCCTCAATTATATTACCAGGTTTGGAAGTCAAGACTCTAGGGAGGTAGGGAAAAAAAGGGGAAAGGCCCCGGGGAAATAGAAGGCCCTATTTAAAGGGAGGTAGACCCCCCCACGGATAATTGGAGGCCGGGGCCCCAGGTAGGTAGGTGGGTACCTAGCCCCCGGTCCCCTTTTGTTTGTAGGCGGGCCCGGGGCCCCCCTTTTTGTTTTTGGGGGAGCCAGGCCCCGTAGATTAGGTAGCCAGGCCCCCTTTTTCTTAGGGGAGTCAGGGCCCCCCTTTAGCGTTAGGGAAGTAGGGCCCCCCTTTAGCGTTAGGGAATTTAGGGACCCCTTTAGCGTTAGGTGAGTCAGGGGCCCCTTTAGCGTTTGGTAGATCAGGGCCCCCCTTTTGGGTACTAGGAGCCGGGCCCCCCTTTTGAATACCAGGGAGCCCGGGGGCCCCTTTAGGGTGCTAGGTAGCCCGGGCCCCCTTTAGGGTAGTAGGTGCCGGGCCCCCTTTAAGATCCAGGGAGCCCGGGGCCCCCCTTTAGGGGCAGGGGCCAGGCCCCCCCTTTTGTTAGCCAGGTAGACAGGGCCCCCTTTAGTGATAGAGGGCGGGCCCCCTTATTTTTTACCAGGGGCCAGGGCCCCCCTTTTGTTAACTAGGTAGCCAGGGGCCCCTTTAGTTTTTTAGCCAGGAAAATCAGGGCCCCCTTTATTATAGCCAGGTAGTCAGGGCCCCTTTTTGTTTTAGCCAGGGATCAGGGGGCCCCCTTTTTTTATAGCCCCGGTAGTCAGGGCCCCCCCTTTATTTAAAAACCCGGGAGCCCCGGGCCCCCCCTTTATTTTTTAAACCCGGTACCCCCGGCCCCCCTTTATTTATACCCGGACCCGGGGGCCCCTTTTTTATAGCCAGGTAGCCAGGGCCCCTTTATTTTTAAAAAGGTAGCCAGGGCCCCCTTTTTTTTTTAGCCAAGGTAGCCAGGGCCCCTTTAGTTAAAGCCAGGGGCCAGGGCCCCCCCTTTTGTTATAGCCCCGGTAGCCATGGCCCCCCTTTAGTTATAGCCAGGTAGCCATGGCCCCCTTTAGTTATAGCTAGGTAGCCAGGGGCCCCTTTAGTTATAGCCAGGTAGCCAGGGGCCCCTTTAGTTATAGCCAGGTAGCCAGGGCCCCCTTTATTTATAGCCAGGTAGCCAGGGCCCCATTTATTTATAGCCAGGTAGTCTGGGCCCCCTTAAGGGATAGCCAGGTAGCCAGGGCCCCCTTTATTTATAGCCAGGTAGCCAGGGCCCCCTTCCTTATATATGATAAAAAAAAAAAAACAACAAACAGCCACTTACCTTGCTCCGGCTCCCGGCCGCTCCGATCTTCCCGCCGGCTCCGTACTGCCGTCCTGCATAGGCGGCGCGGTGAAGTGACGTACCGCGCCACCTACGTCAGCAGTAGGGGCCGGCACCCGGCAGGCTGAAGGCCTAACGCCTTCAGCCTGCCAGAGCGGTCGGCGGAGCGCAGTGCTAGGGCCTGTGCTCGACATGCCCCGGTAGTCGTGGACATTAGTCCCCGACTCCCGGGCCGGTCTCTGGGCGCTCGGGACGCAGGGCCCGGGCGTTCAGAGACCGGATGCGTGGCCGGGCCCCGGGGAGCGACGGCACTGCCTCCGGGGCCCCCAGCAGCTCGGGGATTGCAGCGGGCCCCCTTATTCCCCCGGGCCCCATACGGGAGTACTGGTTGTACCCCCTGTATGGTGGCCCTGGTTATATGATAGAGGGAGAGAAGCTGAGGTCTGTGATACATAGGGTTATATGATAGTGGAGAGTAGCTGAGCTCTGTGATATATATGGTTATATGATAGAGGGAGAGTAGCTGAGCTCTGATATATAGGGTTATATGATAGAGGGAGAGCGGCTGAGCTCTGTGATATATAAGGTTATATGATAGAGGGAGAGAAGCTGAGCTCTGTTATATATAGGGTTTTATGATAGAGGAGAGAAGCTGAGCTCTGTGATATATAGGGTTATATGATAGAGGAGAGAAACTGAGCTCTGTGATATATAGGGTTATATGATAGAGGGAGAGAAGCTGAGCTCTGTGATATATGGGTTATAAGATAGAGGGAGAGGAGCTGAGTTCTGTGATTTATAGGTTTATATGATAGGAGAGAAGCTGAGATATATGATATACAGGGTTTTATGATACAGGGAGAGCAGCTGAGGTATGAAGCTGATGTAATGTTCGAGTACAAGAAAGCGTTTTCCTTTTTACAAGGGAAATATCTGTACAATACGTAGGTCTGCAACTTTGTTTGATATGATAGAGGGAAGGAGCTGAGTCTGTGAAATATAGGGTTATATGTAAGAGAGAGAGAATTGGATATATGATATACAGGGTTTTATGATACAGGGAGAGCAGCTGAGGTATTGGAACTGATGAAATGTTACAGAAGTAACAAGAAACGCGTTTTCCTTTTTTACAAAAATAAATTACTCTGTACAATATCAGTACGGTCCTGCACAGCTTTGTTTGATCGGAGTTAGCCTTGGCAGGAAATACAGTGGGTACGGAAAGTATTCAGATCCCTTTAAATTTTTTACTCTTTGTTTCATTGCAGCCATTTGGTAAGATTCAAAGAGTTAATTTTTAGCTCATTATTGTATACTCTGCACCCAATCTTGAAAGAAAAAAAACAGAAATGTAGATAATTTATTAAACAAGAAAAACTAAAATATAACATGGTCATAAGTATTCAGATGACACTTTTCTGTGACACTCATATTCAGATGACACTTTTCTGTGACACTCATATTTAACTCACATGCTGTCCATTTCCTTCTGATCCTCCTTGAGATGGTTCTACTCCTTCATTGGAGTCCAGCTGTGTTTAATTAAACTGATTGGACTTAATTAAGAAAGGCACACACCTGTCTATAAAAGACCTCACAGTGCATGCTAGAGCACATGAGAATCATGAGGTCTAAGGAACTGCCCAAGGAGCTCAGAGACAGAATTGTGGCAAGGCACAGATCTGGCCAAGGTTACAAAAGAATTTCTGCTGCACTCAAGGTTCCTAAGAGCACAGTGGCCTCCATAATCCTTAGATGGGACGACCACAACTCTTCCTTGACTGGTCGTCCAGCCAAACTAAGCAATCGTGGGAGAAGAGCCTTGGTGATAGAGGTAAAGAAGTAGGTAGGTGATAGAGGTAAAGAAGAGCTCCAGAGATACAGTAGAGAGTTGTGAGAAAGTTCCACAAAGTCAACTATCACTGCAGCCCTCCACCACTCGGGGCTTTATGGCAGAGTGTGCCAACGGATGACTCTCCTCAGTGCAAGACATATGAAAGCCCGCATACGGTTTGCAAAAAAACACATGAAGGACTCCCAGACTATGAGAAATAAGATTCTCTGGTCTGATGAGATGAAGATCGAACATTTTGGTGTTAATTCTAAGTGGTGGAGAAAACCAGGCACTGCTCATCACCTGCCCAATACAATCCCAACAGTGAAACATGGTGGTGGCAGCATCATCCTATAGGGGTGTTTTTCAGCTGCAGGGACAGGATAACTGGTTGCAATTTAAGGAAGGATGAATGCGGCCAAATACAGTAATATCCTGGATGAAAACCTCTTCTAGAGTGATCTGGACCTCAGACTGGGCCGAAGGTTCATCTTCCAACAAGACAATGACCCTAAGCACACAGCTAAAATAACAAAGCAGTGGCTTCAGAACAACTCTGTGACCATTCTTGACCTAAATCCATTTGAGCATCTCTGGAGAGACTTGAAAATGGCTGTCCACCAACGTTCACCATCCAACCTGAGTGAACTGGAGAGGATCTGAAAGGAAGTGTGAGGTGTGTAAAAATGTTAGTTATCTTTATTTAGAAAAGTAGTGTGAGTGTATTATAGAGACTTAGGCATAGTAATAATAGGAAAGTTATATTCAGTAGGCTATAGGTAAACAGTAAGGTTTCTTTCCCCAGTTGTAGTCTGCCCGGTAACAGCAGCGTCATACCCCTCAACCAATAGGGAACTGAGTCTCTGTGGAGCAGAAGGGGGGCTAGCTGCCAGCATCGGGGGATTCAAAGTTACCTGGGGAGAAATAAAGTTTAGATAGTCAGTCTGTTGGAGATTCTGCTAGAGTCTGCACTGATGAGGCAGATAGGAGCAGGACACCCTCATCCCGGCTGGGAATGCGGGGAGGCAGATTTTCCTGGAAAGGAAAGGAGATGGCTAGGAAGTCTTAAAAGACTTTGTAAATAGTTCCAGTGTTTGTAAGCAAGCAAGCCGGGATGTAGCCGGGGCCGAGGCCTGTGTTCCGGCCGCAGCGTATAGGAAAAGGGCCACAAGGGCCCTCAAAGGCAGCGCAGGAGAGCCAAACCGGGACGGAGTGAAGAACCCATTTATGAAAGGGGGTTAAAAACGGGGGGGGAGGTAGGCTTGGAGGATAGCCCCCTTGGGTGCGCTTGGGTGTGATGAAGTTGCAAGACTGAAAGATTCTCTATACGAGCGACAAGAGTGTTTGCATTCGTCGTTGTTGGAAGACAAGAAAGTAAAGCCACAGTTCTCCCATCACAAGTGCCCTTTTGTCTTTATTTGTAATGGGTTTAAAAAAGAGTCCCACATTGTTCTCCCCGAAATTCAAAAGAACCAAAAAGGTGGCCCCCCACCCACCCTTAATATGGCTAGTCGGCAGGATAGGGGTGACCGAGAGGCGAAGAACGCTTGGGGGGAGAGGGAGTCCCCCCACCCGCAGGCTGCCGCCAAGTCAGAGAACCGTGGGCGGGAGTGTGTACGGGAGGGCGTTGTACAAATGACAGAGACTGTTTAAAGTGTACGAGATGTTTGTGGTTTTAAAGGGCCCGAAGGGGGGACTGCGAGACAGGGGCGGCGCCATGAGTAACCGCAGAATGTGCCGAGACACCAGTACGGGAGGGCCCGGATTGTGAGGGGGACATGCTGGGGTGGGAAAGATGGCGGATTTGGCAGGCGAGGAAAAGAGGGGCGTACCACAAAAAGGGCGCCAAGATTCCCCCGAAAACAGCCGTTGGGCACAAGCGAAGGCGCAAAGAGAGGGGTAGCTCTGCCCCTGGGAGGTGCTTTAAAGTGGCGGAATGCACCGGAAAAGGAGGAGGTGCTTGAGAGACACGTGGAGTGTGCAGAGAAGTTGAGTCTGCTGAGGAACTTTGTGTAAGTATTACCATGGTGAGCCAACAAGAGGGGGTCTGCCAAGGGCCCAAGCAGGCTCGCCCCGCCCAAAACAACCGGGGGTAGGGGACCGAGAGGGAGCTGCCCCGGGTTTCCGCCGCCGAACTTGCCCAAAGGGGAAACGTGCCCAAACCGAGACCTGGGAAGCAAGAGAGAGCTGGGGGACCAGGCCTACCACCCATGAACTCCCGGGGTGTGCTGGTGCGTGGGTGGCTGAAAGAGGACTCCCGGAGGGTCATCGAGATTGACCGGTGTGGGGGCACGGGGTCCACCCTTGGGAGGGGGGGACCCCGAGATGTGATCTTCGTAAATCGGGGGGCGTGAAGAGGATCTTCACCCCGAGAGATTGCATACCCTGAAACGCGGAGAGGGGTGAGCTTCCGCGAGTCCCGGGTCCAAAGGGGCCCCTTTGGGGGCTGCCGGGGGGAACGTCTTCCCCCCAAACCAAACGTGCCACAAAAACGGGGACAAGGGCAGGGATGTCCCGGGGGAAGCGGGGGTGCGGAGGGCCGCCTATCCATCGCTAGGGGGGGGGCGCGGCAGAAAAGCCCCCCGGGAAAGCGGTCTCCGGGGCCCGGGAGCCCACCTTAACGTTTCAGCTCCGTGTCCATCGTGATGACCCCGATGGTGGTGGTCGTAGCCGGACCTTCAGGAGTGCCCTTTCTCCCCCACGGACAGTGGGGTACTCTGAGTTGGGTGCGGAGGGGCCCTTTGTCCTAAAAGCCCATGGCTCTAAGGGGTCCTGGAGAGCTCGGGGGGGGGACCGCTGAGCGGGGAGCAACAGGACCCCCCCCCCGCGGCAACTTGGAGAACGGCAGGAGCCGCTGCAGAAACTGTAAGCTGCCGTATGCCCGCTGCTTTTTCACCTTTCCCCGGGGGGGGGGGTTAAACCTTTCTTTTGCGGGGCCAAGGACTTTGTTTGAAAACAGTGGACCTAAAAACCTTGCCCTGATTTATTCCTGTGGGGGGGTTGTGTTTAGAAATGTTTAGGGGGTTCAAGGGACTTTTCCCGGGTACAAATTTTACCCCATGGGGTTACTATTTTTACTTTTGAAAAAATCTTTATGTTTATTTCACATGTAAAAAATGTTATTTCACTGAAAAATTTTTGTGGATTGTTTAAAAGTCGTGAATCCAAGGACATATTCAGTTAAAGAAGGGGGGAGTTGAGGTTTTAAAAAATGTTAGTTATCTTTATTTAAAAAAGTAGTGTGAGTGTATTTAGAGACTTAGGCATAGTAATAAAGGAAAGTTAATTAGTAGGCAAAGGGAAACTTAAGGTTTCTTTCCCCATTTTGGTTGCCCGTAACAGCCTCATCCCCCTCACCAATAGGGAACTAGTCTCTGTGGAGCAAAAGGGGGGGCTAGCTGCCGCACGGGGGATTCAAATTTACCGGGAAAATAAATTTTAGATAGTCAGCCCCTTTGGGAGATTCTGCTAGAGTCGCACTGAGAGGTGATGGGAGCAGGAAAAACCCTCACCCCGTGGAATGCGGGGGGGCAGATTTTCCGGGAAAAGGGAAAAAGGAATGGCGGAAGCCTTAAAAGATTTTGTAAAAATTCCAGTTTTTTTTTGCAAGCAACCCGGGATGTACCGGGGCCGGGGCCTGTTTCCGGCCGCAGGTATGGGAGAAGGGGCCAAAAGGGTCCTAAAAGGCACAGCAGAGTAGAAACCCTGGACGGGGTGGAAGAAGCCACTTATGCAGTGGGGTTAAAAACAGCATGAGTAGGCTTGGAGGATAGCCCCCTCGGTGCTGCGGGGCGTGTGAGTGTAGCTGCAAGAGTGCATGATTCTCTAACGAGGCAAGAGTGTTCTGCATTTTCGTTGTTGAAGACAAGGAAGTAAAGCCGAAGTTCTCCCGGTCAGCAAGTTCCCTTTGTCTTTATTTGTACCCCGGAAACCAGAGACCACATCGTCCTCCCCCAAATTCAAAGAACCAAAAGGGAGTGGCACCCCACCCACCCTTACGAAGAATGGCAGAGGACCCCCAAAAGCCAGGGTGAAAAACTTTTTGCATCACCCCAAGAAGACCAAAAGGCTGTATTAGCTAAAAAAAGGGGTGCTTCTGCCCAATACTGAGCAAAGGGTCTAAAACCCTTATACCATGTGATATTTCAGTTTTTCTTGTTTAAAAATTTGAAAAAATATCTCTTTTCTTTTTTTTTTTCTTTAAAATGGGGTGCAAGTCTACATTAATCAAAAAAAAATTTAAACTTTTTGATTTCCCAAAAAGGGCTGAAATCAGGGCCGGGCAAGACATTTTGGTCCCCTGGGTAATTAACCCAAATTGGCACCCCCCCTCGCTCCCCAAAAAATTGCCCCCCCCCCAATTTTCCCCTCGCCCCTCACCGGCCCCTCCCCCCTGCACCAGTTACCTGTCCCCCGCACCAGTTACTCTCTCCCCCCTGCCCAGTTACTCTTCCCATTAGTAACTTCTTACCATCATACCTGCCGGGGCACTGCTAGGGTCCAAAAACATCTAGGGCTCGGGCCCTCTGTTTATTTTGCTCAGTAGGGTGGGTTCACACGGAATTTTTCCCCCCTTTGAAAAGCAGCTGTATTGTTACAAGAAAAACCTTCGTTCCTGTCACTACTTTCTGCTTATTCCAATCACCTCAGCAGTCGCTGCAAATGAAAAACAGCCCTGAAAAATTAGCTTTTTTCAAAATCGCTCCCTTCCTAGACAGTGTAATACCCCTAAATAAAAGTCACCAAATAATCCACCATACATGGAGCAAAACTACCGGACGAAGGATTGTTACTAAAAAACACTCCACAAAACCAAGACCCAAAACTATTACTACTTAAAGATCAAATAACCCGCCAGGCCCTGACCGAACGCGACCCCCACAAGTGACATCATTTTACAACCTCTGATTACATATACCACCGCCATACAGTGACCAAATGGTAGATACATTGTATGTAGATGCTCTGCAACATATAATGATTACTCTGCAGGTACATTTTTGACTTACAGGGGGAAATCTTTTTTGTCACGTCGTTCACTTTCCCTTTTTTCTCCACCGGTTTACACCTTCATGCTGAGCTCTCTCGGCCAATACTGGCCCTAGATTTGGGCATAAATATTTAGAAACCTCACATTTCCAGCAACTCCTTACTTTTAGGTAAATAAATCCCCTAGTTAGACAGGTAAATACGTCCCCTAGTAGGAAGCAATATAGGTCCCTGCAGTTAGACAGGTATAATGTCCCCCCCAATTAGGCAGGTAAAAGGGCCCCATCATTAGGCAGAAATATAGATATATATGTCTCCTCAAAGCAGGCAGGAAAATGATATTGTAAACCCTTAGACAAGCAGATATATAAATATAGGGTCACTCGGCAGGGATAATTATAGGGGCACACAGGCAGTATATAGGGGCAAAACAGGCAGGAAAAAGGGGCATGGGGCAGGCATATAGGGGGGCATGAGGTAGGCAATAGGGGGGACTGAGGCAGGCATATATGGGCAGTGGGCAGGCATAAGGGGCACGAGGCAGGCTATAGGGGGCACACAGGCAGGCCTATAGGGGCACTGAGGCAGGATATAGGGGGACTGAGGCGGCTATAAGGGGCATTTTAGGGGGGCATATAGGGGATGAGGCAGGCATATAGGGGACTGAGGGAGGCATATAGGGGGAACACAGGGAGGGGAAAATAGGGGGCACTGAGGGAGGCAATGGGGGGGACTGAGGGAGGCATAAAGGGGGATTCAGGCGGGAATGGGGCACGAGGGAGCATATAGGGGGCACTGAGGGAGTGTTATGGGGGGGACTGGGAGGCTATAGGGGGACACAGGCGCTAAGGGGGACAAAAAGGCCCGGGATATAGGAGCACGAGCGGGATATAGGGGCACTGAGCGGCATATAGGGGACGAGGCAGGCATAAGGGGCACTGGGCAGGCATTTTGGGGCACACTGGACATATAGGGGCACATGGGAGGATATAGGGGGGCCACAGGCAGGCATATAGGGGGGGACACTGGGAGGGTTTTAGGGGGACACTGGGAGGTATAGGGGGGACACTGGGAGGCATATAGGGGACACTGGGAGGGATATAGGGCGGGACACTGGCAGGCATTAGGGGCACCCTGGCAGGAAATTTTGGGGCACCTGGAGGGATATAGGGGGCACACTGGCAGGCAATTTGGGGGGACACTGCGGGGAAAAGGGGGGACACAGGTATATAGGGGGGACTGAGGCAGGTAAAAATAAAACATTTATACTCACCTTACCTGCTTCCCCG
Source organism: Phyllomedusa bahiana (assembly GCA_025379985.1). Lineage (NCBI taxonomy): Eukaryota > Metazoa > Chordata > Amphibia > Anura > Hylidae > Phyllomedusa > Phyllomedusa bahiana. The sequence goes on from JAODAL010002753.1 coordinate 11,660, forward strand.
GCCGCGGCTCCACTTCAGCCCTGCCTCCGCGCCGGCCCGGGACCTCCTCCGACGCCCTCGGGCGCACGCCCCATGACGTGCTGTGCGCCCCAGGAGAGCAGCTTGCGTTTACATCACTTGTGTGTGTCGGCCCCGCTTCCGAAGGATCCAGCATCCTCCCGGGGAGCGGGTCCACATTCTGTGGGCAGGGACGCTCACTCTTTTTCTTCACAGAAGCCCGCAGCTTTTGTGCTCCAGCGGGGCGCCTGCAGCTGAGGGGCCCTCGGTGCCCAGCCCCTGGGAGCGGCCTGACCCGGGGTTCGGGCCCCTGTCTTGCCCCTTAGGGACAGGGAGAGGTGGCGCCCAGGTACCCGTCGTCCCGGCCCCGGCTGCAATGAAAAAAAATAGTGAAAAAATTTAAAGGGGGGCTGAAAACTTTCCGTACCCACTGAAAACTCCACGGCCTTTTAATAATCTTATCTATACAGTTTATATGATATAGAACACGATATCAGAATAAAAAGTAGTGAAAAGACAAAAGTGAAACTGAAAATCCTGTCACCGTGCCCACAAGCAGTGATTTACAGTTTGGTCTGTTTTATACACTGAAACGGGGAAAAATGTCAATCATTGTTTTTCGGGTTGGCAACAGGGGTTAAATGCTCTTAAAGGATCTGGTAGGATTTTCTTATTTTTTTTTTTTTTTAAACTGACAAAATCCCTTTAATTATTTTTATGGCACTTTCCAAAGTTTAGAAACATCCTCTTTTTTTTTTTTTAATCAACAAATAATAACTTTATTAAAGGATCGCCAGATTAATACAAAAAAATCCGAAGTGTTCAAAAAACCCTAAACAGTAGATTGTTCCAAATTTTCCAGGGTTTCTTTTATACAGTAACATCAGTGCACCCTTACAAAATTTTTTAAAGGATATGCAAATCTTTTTTTATTCCGAAGTCTTTCCCCTAAATCAAAAAAAACCCAAAACACAGAGCTCAGCTTCTTTCCATCTTTTTAAATTTCCTGCTCCCAATTTGGGGAGTATAAACCACCTGAAGGGTTTGCTTTAAAATTTTGTTTTCCTATGCTTGGAAATTTTTTTGGGGGGACTAAATGGTATCAACTAAGGTTGGGGAAGTTTTCAGTGCACAGGAGGGGGCCCAACTCCCCCGCCCGCATAAAAGGGAAGTGGTCTGCCCCGAAACTTGTAAAATTTTACTTTATCATTCTAATTTTTACAATGAAAGTAATTTTACTGACAAAATTAAATCACTGTGTAAATTTTTTGTCATGACAAAAGTTTCAAGCCTTAAAGGGGGGGATCTCAGACTGTAATGGGGGGAATGCCCTTGTGGGCTAAGCCGGTGGGAAAGACGCTAGTTTATTTAAAGGGGGGTTTTTCTCTACAAAAACACATCGTAATAATTGGGGCAGTTAAAAAATAAGCACTTTTGCCCATTGGGTTTCCAATTTCCTAAATAATTTAGTTTTAGTAGAATTAAAAAAAAAATTGTTGGGGTTTTTACCCCCTAAAAAATGCGCCGAGGTTTATCCCGTCCCCTGTGTTGTGATTGGCTGCCTGGAAAACCTTTCTTACTCCCCTTGAACGTGGAAAATTTAAAGTTTAAAGAGAAAACCCCGCTTTTTGTGCTGGGAAAGGGTTTTTATAAATTTTAAGGGGTCTTAGCTTTTCTAAAGCTCATCTTTCCCGCTTATGGGGAAAAAGGTCGGGTAATTTAAATTTCAACCCGTAGCTGCTAGAATCACTCTACCCCCCATATAACACGCCTTTTACAAATGTGAGGAATGAACTCTGCCCCCCCTTGTTTAAAGGGAGGAGGTAGAGGGGGAGCGAGTGCATTCCTTTACATTTGTTTAATCAGTTCAGACTGTATGTAGAAAATGTTTAAAAGCAATGCCCGGGGGTTCTGATTTTAAAAGGGGCTTGTGGGGTTGGGGGGGGGCTGAAGCTCTTCAGAAAAATTTATAACCATAGCAGGAGGTCGCAGAGCTGTGCCTCCTCCCTTCCACTCCCCCCCGAATTTATGATAACACAACTCTTTTAGTGGGGGGAGACACGCCCTCCTGGGGGGAAGCATGCCCTTTGGGGGGAGAGCCCCGCCCCCCCGATTTTAAGCTTTTAAGCAACAGAAAAAATTTTTCAAAAATCTGGGTGAAAGCCCTTTAAAAGGGAGAAAACCCCCTTTTTAAAAACTAGTGTTTCAAGGGCACTGATGGATTAAGCTTGCTGACATATCTCAGCCCCGTTGTGGACAAGGGCCCAAAGTTAAAACTTTCTTGAGGGGGGTTTTCAGACTGTTGTGTGGGACACAGTCATCCCTTATCTTGTTATATGTGATACTAATAGCCCAGTGTATACACTTGTTTTTTTGTTGTGTAATACCCACTGGTAGGCAGATGTATTAAGCCTTTCTGACATTTTTTCAAACTGTTTGGGGGAAATGGAAATGTATAAAAGCCTGTTATGGGTTGGGCACTAACTACCGTGGATGTATTAAAACCCGTAGGTGTTTTAATTTTCCAAAAACTGGTTTGCCAAAGTCCAAAAAAGGGAAGCTGTCTACCCGCAGTTTGTATCCCCAATTCTACAGGTGTGGTGGCGATTTCCAAATAAGTGTAACTTTTTTTTTTTTAATTTTTTTTATTTGTAAAAAGGAGAAAAAGGGGGGATTTGAAAATTTTTAAAAAATTTTTTTGAAATTTAAAACTTTATTTAAATTTTTTTCTTTAACATTAAAGGAGGGGGCCTCCCGGTGGCACGATCGTTAATACCCGGCCTTTAAAGCATTGCATAGACCAAAGCATTAGGCCCGTACCAAGATGGCCCTTTCCCCCCTTCCTTCCTAGGGTGGAAGGGGGAAAAAAAGGGGAAAAAATGGGAGCAATTTGGGGGCCTTCACAAGGCTCCCCGCTGCCATTTTCCAGGCTCGGATAAAATGCGGGGACTCCGGGTCGCCGTAAGAAAGGTGTGCGGGGCACCAGTTTTTTCTTTTTTATTTTAGACGCCGCGGCCATTTTTTGCTGCGCATCTTTTTAAAAAATTAAAAAAGGGGCGGCTGGGGGTGTCCCCCCCCTTTTTAAATACTGGCCCGTAAAAATCCCGCCGCAAAACCCGGCGGGGGTTTGGGGGGGGGTCCCGGGGTTTATCCCCGCCGCAAAACCCCTTAATGACCCTGGGACTAAATCATTTTGTCCAGGGTCCTTTAAGGGGTTAAGGGAAGACAAAGATATATCCAGAAATAGAAAAAGGGGGTAACTACCCCTGATTCCCCTTTTGGGGGTCAAAAATTTGGGGCCCCAAAAACCAACTTTTTCCACGCCCCAAGAAAATGGTAGACCCCCGGCATTGGGGAAAATGCCCAAATCGTGGGGGGGAAGAGAAATCTCACCTGGAAAATTTTGGCATGAAAATGGGTTTTGGGAAAAAACTTGTGAGTCCAAATTTTCCCCTGCTAAATAAAAAAAAGGGGGGGTGGGAAAGGGAAACATTTAAAAACATTTTCATTGTTATGGTATGGGGTAAAAAGGAAATTATCCCAGTGGCCACGGATTTTTTTAATTTTAAAACCCACCTCCCGCCCGATTAAAAAAAATGTATTCTTTTTTTACAAATTTGCTTTTTAACACACAATCATAAAATGTTCTTTAAAAAACCCTTAAATTAAATTTTGGGCAGGGTTTAATTTGGGGTTTTTTTTCCAAAAAAATTTTAAACCCCCTTCCCACCTTATTTTTCCCCTCCCAATCAGGGACAACCTTTTAATTGGGGGGGCGCTCTGAAAAACTGCCTAGTGTTCAAACAAAATAAAATTTTAAATTTCCACTAAAGAAAAACCCTTCCCCAGTAAGGAGGGTTAAGCTGAGCTGCGCCCAACCCTTTCCCTTTCTCCAGGACTAAGAAGGGTTTAAACTTTTACCTTTAAACCCTTAGGAAATTTTCTGCAATTCCTCCCTTTTTTTTTTTTAAACTGAAATGCATGGTGTAATTCACCTTATTTTATCTTTTTTTTTTGTATTCGAAAGAACTGAACCTTTTTTTTTTAAACTTAAAAACTTTAAAATTTATCCTTGTATGCTCTAAGAATCCATAACCTTGATTATAGTGTTTAACCCAGTGTGTTAGTGTTTAACCTTGTGGCTTCTGGAGAGTAATGTTTGATTAGAGTTTTTTGCAAGTGCGCGGGCTGCTTGTTGGTCGGTCCTTCCCTCCAATTTTTTTATTTTTAAAAAAGGGTGGGGCGCATAATTTTTTTGAATTTTGGGAAAACTGTGTGGAGTGCCCTGGTGAAAGGGTGAGTCAAAAAAGATAAGGGGGAATAAGAGTGGAAATAAATGAACCCCTTTACATCGGCACCCATTTTACGGCTGGAATGTGTACGTGAAAATTGGTACAGCTTCCCTTTTCTCAAATCCATTTCACAGGGGTTAATGTTTTTGCTTCTGGTCAAAAAAATAAACAAAATCCTCTTTAGGGTAGTTCACTGCGTTTTTGAATCCGTTTTTGGATATGTTTTGGATAAAAAAAGAAATTAAAAAGTGCTGCGAAAATCATTCCATAATGCATTCAAACCACAGGTGCAGTTTGGATTTTTTTTCTGCAGCAGAAATGCAACCCAAAGTTTTTTTTAGGGGGCCTGCTAGTCCCAAAATGACAAGAAAATTTTTCATGGGCAATTCTTGAAAAAACCCAAAGACACAACAGAAAGATGCAGGGGAAAATAGCTCGCGAAGATTTTGGAATTCTGATTCTGTTTTTTTTCATTGAAAGTAATGTAAATCAGATGTGTTAACGTGTTTGAAAAGGTTTTTGGTTTAAAAGAATAAAAACAAAAAAAAATATAAAAAATGGTTAAAAAATGTAAAATTTAAATTTTAATTTTATAAATTTTTTTGTTTTTAAAAAAAAAAAGAAAAAGTTGTGGAATTTTTTAGGGGAAATTTATTAATAACTATTTTTGGATTTAGATAGATATTATCTTTGACCAAAACTGAAGCATTTTGGGGCGTATTCTCAAGATATATGCAGGTACCAGGCAAAAATTAAAAATAAAAACAACCATACCTCTGAGCCTTAACTGGATTTAGTATTAGGGTTTTTTACTGGCTTTTAAGGATTAATTTACCATTCTTTGATGCACTCGTTCCCTCTTCATTCCTGGTGTGGCCTTACTTTGGATCATACTTACCAACCCTCCTAGATCGTCGGGGAGACTCCTGCAAATAGGGGAGCTCTCCCGCACTCCCAGGACAGGTGGCGAACCACCCCAACAGTGACGTGAGGCTTTTTGAAAAACAAATGGCATCGGGGGCATCATGAGACGCTGCCCAATGCCTCTGAGTGGAGGGGAGGGTGTCACTACCCCCAGAGGCTCTGGCGCCGCCTGTGGGCCGTTCCCCCCCACGAGGGGTGGCAGCGACAGAGAGGACTTGAGGCCTTCGCCAACATTGGTACTATTGGCTGCAGAAGTCAGGGTGAATGCGCAAGTCGGGGGACAAAATGTCAAGTTTACCCCCGCTTCCTCCCATTCTCCTGACAGCATCAGTGTCTGGGGAGAGAGGGTGGAGCTGCAAACGACACCCCTCTCCTTGAAGCTCCGCAAAACTGCACCCCTCTCCTTGAAGCTCCGCTCCTCTCCCCAGCAGAACACATATTGATCTGCTGACAGTCGGCAGCTCTGGAAGACTGATGAGTATATTTCCTTGACTAAGGAGGTCAGAGTGATAAGTTTTTTAAAGTGGCAGTATTTAAAGTGGGGTGGGGGAGGTTTTTTTTTTTTTTTTTAAATTGTCTTTATTTGGACCAACAAGTAAAAATACAAAGCGTTATGACATTTTTCACAATCCACATACAGGGATAACATCAAGTATGTCATAAAATAACAAATTCCAAACGTGTCCCTTTGCTTTTAACATATAATATTGTGCGGCAAAATCGTGGCCCCTTATTTCATTTTCTACTAATAAACTGTTAAACATGTAAACCTTTACCCCTTTAATATGTTTAAAAGGATTGGTGTACAAAACAACAATATATGATTACAAAGCAGTCCCTCCCCGCCCCGCCCCCCACCCCCTCTGCCAGTCGTCCGGGTCCCCCCGCCACGCGCCCGCCCGCACCCCCCCATAGATCCAGTGTATCTGGATCTGTTGGGATATGCCTCGTCATCCAGATACAGACCAATTAGGTGACCTCGCCTCAAGTTGTCACACATGGATATGGTTTTAACTTCACTGTCATCTTCTTAGATTTTAGAATTAAAAATTCCAGCAGGGGTGCTAAATCATCCCTTGCTAGGGTTCTCCCATCAATTGCCCACATACGCCCACCGTGAGGGGTTTCTGCGCCCGCAAGCTGCTGCCCCAAGTACCAAGATGTCATTCCCAAAAACAGGAATATAATTTCTGCCTAACCCCGTGTGGCTGGTCTCCATAAAATTTCCCCCAGAGGCGGAAAAACTTTCCTACTCGTTTTCCCCCTTGTGTTGAATGGCGTCCACCCAATCCATTCTCAATAGAAAAGTACATTTCTCCATAAATTGCATGAAAGTCGGACTAATGGGTTGCAGCCAGAATTGGAGTATTGTTTTCCTGGCTGCGGACGATAAAAATGTAACAGCTGCACTTCCCTTTTTGTAAAGGTGGATGAGACCCCCGTCCTCAAACCCGAAAACAGGGGCCCATGGTGCGCTTAGCCCCTAAACGAGGACATCAAGTGGCTTTGAATGAAGGTGGTTATGGTTTCCCAATTGTTTGATCCCAGGGCATCCCCACAAGGCAGGAAAACAGGTCTGCCGCCGTGGAGCCACAGCGAAAACATCCATCTGACGCAAAATTTTCCCATGCGATGCCTCTCAGTGGTGTCAGGTACGCTTATGTGCTATTTTCAGATTCATCTCTGCATAGCGGGTCGGGGGAGAAATTTATGGGCCTAAAAGAGTAGTTATATTTAAAATCTGGCGTGATTTCGGATCGCTTATTGCCCATCTAGCAAGTTGTGTAGGGGTTATCCTCATATGCCAGATTTCCCAGTAGGAATCTGTAATCTGTGATAGGTGCCTCCGTCTGGTCGGGGGTTTAAGATAGTCCTGTCGAAGTCATCGTCCCAGTTGCGTCTGTCAGTATCTCAGGACCCCCGTGCAGTAATGGTTCGCCTGAAGATAATTGAAGAAAGGTAACACTATATGGGGGGAAAATCCCTGTATTCTCCTATTGTATACGGTGAGCATGTTCGGGGGTTTTATCCAATCCTAAAGGGTCTTCAGGCCCATGTTGAAATAGCCTTCGAAAAGTACCAGGGGGTTTTCCCCGTCCTGAAACTCCGGGTTATGGATCAGTGCCCGGGTTGTAACGAGAACCGAGGTGAAAGCTTTCTGAGGGCCCTCATCTTATTCCGGCTCTCCAAACGGGCCCATCAACAACGGGTTGACACGTACCTCTGCTGGGATCTGGCTGTACTGTAAGTGTACAAAGTCCCTGGGGGAGTGTTAGGAAGGAATAGTCCCTCCAACGAGCTACAGCGAACCCCTTCTGTGCCCTGCCCAGTCCGCCAGGTACCGGCCTAGTGCTGCCAAGCAATAATGTCTAAATATTTGGGGGAACCCAAGGCCCCCATTCATTTTGGGTTGACAGAGTAGATGCAAAGGTATGCGCCCTCTTATTGTGCCAAAATGAACGCCCGGTAAAGGGGCATTGATTACTTTTCATCCTTGGGTCTGAGATAAATTGGTAGCATTTGGAGCATGTATAGTAGTGCGGAAAACTCCACTATTTTTATAAGGTTTGCCCTCCATAAAATTTAGCGTGATATTCTCCCAGGCTTTTCAGTGTTCGTGTCGCAGTTGAGATATACCTTTTCAGGTTGTTTTGGGTATATATCGTGGGTTTTTTAGTAAGTGAAATGCCTAGGTATTTTAAAACGAGGATGTGCACCACCGGTATACCGAAGGCAACTAAACCATAAGGGCTTGGCGGGGCCTTTCAAGAGAAGACCTTCGCTTTATCCACATTTATCTCGTTTCCCGAGAGGCGCCCCCTATCTCCCACCCTCCAGAACACGGGCCAGGTTTTGTTTTGGGTTTTGGTTATCTTTTAATACAAGTCACCCTCCCTATGCGGTGAGTTTTAATGATCGGTTGAAATTTAGTTTGCCCTTGATGGATGTTTCCTGTGAGATATAATATAAAAAGTGGATCAATTGAAAATTGAACAGGATGGGCGAGTGGGCAGCCCGTTTCACCCTCAAAAAGAGGTCAACCTGCGGGGTTGTATGGCCATTTAAGATTAGTGCAGTGGAACAGTTAAGGTTGGAGAAGGTCTAGAAATTCCAGAAGCCCAGATCCGAACCCCCTCCGTCCCATTGTAGCATTCGGGTAGTAGGGCCATGAAACCTTGTCGAAGGCCTTCTCAGTGTCCAGGCTTAACAGCATGGACACTGGATGACCTGGCTCCTGGGCCGCTAACATCGCCGCCGTCGCTACTCTGAAATTCCTCACCGAGTGACGATCTGCCACAAAACCAGACTGATATGGATGAATGATGCTCGGTAAAAATTTTTTTGGAAAACCTATTAGCAAAGATCTTTGCCAATAATTTATAATCCAAATTCAATAATGAAATTGGTCTATATGATGTAAGGAGGGTCGGATTCTTCCCTGGTTTTAGTAGTAACGTCGTTTTGGAATCAAAGAAGGTGGGGACCTCTCGGGATCTTATGTAGATGTCATTAAATAATGTGGTCAATTAGGGGGTCAAACCTCAGGGTTTCAGGATCTTATAAAATTCGGCCGAGAGGCGTTTGGGCCTGGAGCCTTACCACTGGCCCGAAGACGCAATAGCTCCCTTACTTCCTCCTCGAAATTTCCCCCTTAGCTTCCAAGCGTTGTTCTTGGGAGATACCCGGCATTCGCACCAAGTCTGAGAATGACCTGGTAGCCCGCCTCGTCATACGGGGGTGCCTATCAATGTTTCATGATGTGATGAAGGCTTGCTCGATATCTCGGGGTCTCTAAGGTCACGTCCTTCTCTGGATCTGTCAAAAGTCGATATGGGTGTTGTGCTTCCAGGGTTTCGTCTTTTAGCCAATATCGCACCTTGCCTCCCCCCCACCTGTAAAATTAATTTTGTACGACCCTGGTGTGGCTTAACGCGTGGCCTTGTAAAAAAGTTTCTAGTAAGCCCCGTGCATCCCTAAAATCTGCTTTCGTCTGTTCAGACTGGGTCACTGAGTGTGTCGCCTGAGCTTTCTGAAGATTAGAATATAAGTTCTCAAACTTTTTTTGGTATTCTCTCCGCTTCATGCCCATATAGCTGATGATGCCGCCCCGGAGCACAGCCTTTGCCGTGAGCCACAGTAGAGGGACGTCATCCACATGTCCCTTGTTATCTGTCAAGTATAAACTTCCATTGAGTTATCAAATAGTCCCTGAAAATCGGGCTGAGTAGAGAATAGGCTGGAAAACGCCACCTCGCAGACTTAGGGCAGAAGCCAGGGCCTCCCCAAGCTCAGCCTAAAGGGGCATGATCCGAGATGACAATGGGGAGTATTCGAATCGAGTACGTCCGCGGCCAAGGAGGTATCAACCATGGACAGGTCGATACGAGAGAACGTATCGTGCACCGCCGAGTAGTAGGTGTACATTCTGTCTGTTGGGTTTTTTGCTCTCCAGTGATCAAAGACCCCCAAGGTGTCGGATAGTAAGGATATGGATGGATGTATCGTTGTGGACCCCAAGCGGGTATTAGACCTATCCAGCCCCTGGCAGGGGGCAAGGTTAAAGTCCCCCAGCAACACCAGATTAGTATGAAACCCTCTGCAATAAGAAAAACTACTACTTCTGCGAAAAAAGTCTCGGTTTGGGAATTCGGGGCATAGAGGTTAAAGAGTGTATACACTTTATTCGCAATCTTTATCCGTATGTATATGAAACGGCCCTCTTGGTCCGTATATTGTTCTAGAACCTCTTGCACCAGACCTCTCCTGAAGTATATGGCTACTCCGCGAGCTTTCGTTTTGTAAGTGGCTACGATCGGGGGGTCTAACCACGTGGCGCGCATCGGCACAAAGTTACCCGTCTTCCAGTGCGTCTCCTGAAGGCACAAAATGTCTGCCTTTAGTTTCTTAAGGTGTACAAGGACCTTCCTGCGTTTCTCGGGGACGTTAAGTCCTGCCACGTTCCATGACACTATCTTAACAGTAAGAGGCATATTAGGTTCTTCTACGGATTGTGCGGTATTACTCATCCTGTATCCCTAAAGGGGATTGACCCACACGATTTATTTAGTAGAGATCGATGACCCCAGGCGTCCCAGCGAGCGCCCCAGTTGTCATCCTTTGTAGGAGGGGGGTTGCCGGCGGAGCGCCCGCCAAGGAGAGGACCCGGACAAGACTTCCCAGAACAAAACCCCCACATCTTTATGACAAAAAGGTAAATTTTAACATTTGAAACACACCTGTGTGCCCACATGGCATAATAGAAACCCCACCATGCCCTTCTTCAGAAGCATAGTTGTCGAGCAATACAAACAAATGTAGAATCTCCAACAGTACAATAGATCTCAGTAAGAATACCCTTGCATTACTTACTGAATACGCTATTAAGGATCTCCCAGCGATTCCCCATCCCCCCCGACCCCATCTTCCAAAAAAAGAGACAGGGGGGGGTATGGGATAAAAGGTCAATACCCAGCTAGCCCACCGAGTCTAGACAGCTAACCTCCTAGCTGCGTTTTATTCTGCTGCCGGTAGAAACCTCCCTGCCGCCTCCTCTGGTGATTTAAAAAAAACACTCCCCCCCCATTTTCCTGAACCCGCAATCTGGCAGGGTACAACAGCTGGAAGCGTATGTTATTGTCATGGAGGTGTCTGCACACCCCCTGGAAAGCCCTACGCTTGAGGGATAACTGGGCAGAGAAGTCCTGGAATATTGGGATCTTTTCCCCATTCACCTGGACATCTCTAAGCTGTCGGAACGCCCTAAGGAATTTCTCCTTGATCGTCCAGTTATGGAATCTTGCGATAACTGGGCGGGGCCTACCCCTCTGCTCCCTCCTCCCCCCCATCCTGTGTACCCTCTCCACTAGCAGGGGCTCTTGTGGAAGGCCTAGATGAAGAGCTGCGGCCAAATCGGTTACAATATAGGAAGCCAGCTGGTCTGGGGATACCTGTTCGGGTACTCCAATGAACCTCAAATTGTTACGTCTCTCCCTATTTTCCAGATCCTCCAGCTTAGCCTGGAGGGTCTCAATGGTCGTCTGGTTATGTGCCGATGTCCCTTCCACTCTAGAGATGTCCGCTTCCATAGAAACGGTTCTGGACTCTAGGTCTGCAATTTTCTGAGAATTTGCAGTGATCTGGGCCAGGGCTGTGTTCACTGACGCCTGGATTAGATCAATCCTTCGATCCAGAACTGGTAGAATAAGTTGTGAGACTTCTTGCGCTATTGACAGAGAGGTCTGCTGCACCATCTCAACCTGTAGAGATGGGTCTGGGGATTCGGATGCCATGCCTTTCGCTTTGGTATTAGGGGGGAGGGTTTTTTTAGAGTGGAGGGTAAGGGAGGGGGTTTAGAGTGGGGGGTAGAGTGGTGGAGGGGTCAGAATGGGGGAAATTAGAGAGTGGAAGGGGAAAGTTGGTGGAGTAATGGGAACACAGTTTTCCTATCTTAGAATCCATCGAGCACCGAGAAATGTTGGGTATTGCACCAGCCACCTATGATAGGAAAACTGGATGCCACAAGTGAAGGATTAGGGAATCACCCAACTTTTCTCCATGTGGGATGAAATAACCAGTTCCCAGTAAAGCTATCCAGCTTTCCTGGATGCTGGATAGTGTATCTAGCCTATGTATGTGTGTAATGTTTCTATTTATTTACAGGTTCTCATTTGGACCACTTCAGATTTGGTGGACTATGTTGGATCTATTGGATCTATTTATTTAATAAAATGCTTAAAGAGGGCCAGGGGTGTTGCTTGGGTCCTAAAACATTCAGGGGGCACTTTGTTACCGGTGATTGTAAGGAATAGCCACTGTCCGCCATGAATAGAGTGGGCTCAGTGCATGAGCCCGCTTTATACACCCTTCACTCCATTCAGATGTTCAGGAACATCCACATGCGTAAAGGGGTTAATTAAATCCCGCCGCTCTTTCCGGTTTCTATAGCAATGGAGCTGATGATTTTTTGCAGGTGCCGGCAGGAGGAGGACTTAGGGAACCTGTACGTGCTGGAGATCCGGGCGGGAGAGCTGTGCAGGGAGTCAGACGAGGAGGGCGTCACCGCCCTGGATAAAACTGCCTAGTGACGCCCATGAAGAGGGTTATTCTCTGGGAGTGTTTATTTAAATAAAAGAGTTTTTTGTGCGTTTTGTGTTAATTTCCTCTCTCCCCATTTATTACAGTGATAGTAATAGATGTCTGACAGACACCTCTTCATTGTTATCACTTGGGCTTGGTGTCAGCCAGTGGTGGCTTTTGTCACCCCAGGGCTGACAGTAACCCTGTGTCACTACTACCCTAGTACCCAATCTATCAGAAGTACTGGAAAGAACTGAGTAACTGACAGAAGCGGACCTTCAAATATGAGGATCCGCCTCTGGAGCGGCTGCGGGCTTGTATTTTTAGAATGGGGACTAGTATTGATGGATTTTTCCATTCTGATAGTTTTAGGCTGCAGCTGTCATTTATACCTTATCTGGATATGGAAAGTGGGGGGACCCCATGTAGTTTTTTTCCTGAAAATATATTTATTTATTTATTGAGAATATAAACATATTGGGCGACATGTATGAACGGGCTTTTCGCCTGTTTTTTGGTGTAACCAGCGCCTTCCCGGCCCGAATCCGCTGTCGGACTCAGGGATGCGATGTTAGGTGCAGCGTTCGCCACTTTCGACTGCGCCCCGCATGAAGGGGCATGCAATGGGCGCGGTGTGGGCGCGGTGTAGGCGTTCCGGGGCGGGACGCGGCGCGCTCGAAAACTCCGAGGCATGTACGATCGCGAGTCGGCAAAGTGCGGCGCATTGCAGCGCTCGGCAGCTCCGACAGTCAGACCTAGTTGATTCTGATCTAAATGCTCCGGCGGCGGCGAAGTGAAGCGAGAACTTAACATGAGAGGAAACATAGAAGATCGCAAAAGGAATCTCGGCGCTCAGCTCCGTGTGGCATGGAGTATGATTCCAACAAAATCGCCTTTATAAAGGCGTAAAACATTATCAGAAAAAGAGCTCAAACCTTAAAAATAAACAATACATAAATAAAATCACTTTCCAAAAATCTAGAACGGCTGCAATATCAGGAATTAGGATCTTGAAATATGCCGGGAAATACAGTAATTCAAATTCTGTAAATCTTCTCATTGTCGCTAAACAGCCATCAGAAATGAGCGCAGTGAACATTAAAACTATGAGAGTTTGGACCATCAAAATCAAGCGGATTCAAATATCAGTAAATAAGAAAAGAGTGATTGGTTGAGCGCGGGGCTGGATCGACAATCAGAATAGAGCGCGGGGACCATTATATCCTATGGAGAAGTTTGACCAATCAAATCAAAGGCGGGACAGTTCAAAATACAGTAAAAATGCAGAAAAGAGCTGATTGGTTGAGCTAGCGGGGGCTTGTATTTCGGGCAATCAGAGCTGCGAGCTATCTCTCATTGTAGTCTATGGGACGAGATCGGCGCAATGACCAATCTCGAATCTAGCGCCATTGGGCATGAGAGTAGAAATAGAAAAATCATTTTATTAAGTGTAACATTCTCAGATAAAGAGCTTGAACCTTCTCCATAAATGAAATCAGAAATCCTAACACGCGTTGTCGCCGAGACGGCGCTACTAAGGAATTGCAATATCGAGAATTGCTGTGAATATCACTAATTCAAATTGTTTAAGATCTTCTCATGGTACGCATAAACCAAGCTAAATCAGAATAGAGCGACAGGACAACCATTTGCTGACGAGACCAGTGGCAGATAAGAATATGCAATCAAATCAATGCGGGACATTCAAATACAGTAAAATACAGAAAAATGCTGATTGTTGAGCTAGCGGGTGCTTGGCAATCTCGGACAATCAGAATAGGAGCGACAGGGACCCATTATATCCTATGGAGAAGTTTTGACCAATCAAAATCAAAGGCGGGACATTTCAAAATACAGTAAAAATACAGAAAAGAGCTGATTGGTTGGGCTAGCGGGGGCTTGGCTATCCCAGCCAATCAGAGCGCGAGCTACTTGTCCCATTGTAGTCAATGGAGAGATTGGCGCAATGCAATCTCGGCTCTCAGCGCCGTGCGGCATGGAGTATGATTAAAAAAATCATTTTTATTAAGTGTAAAATATTTTCTGAGAAAGAGCTGAAACCGTCTATAAACATATATAAATAAAATCACTAACAACGCGTTTGTCGCCGAGACCGGTGCTACATCGGGAATTGGGATATTCGAAATTGACGGGAAATACAGTAATTCAAATTCTGTAAGCGTTTCTCATTGGTCGGCATAACAACAACCAATCAGAATAGGAGCGACAGTGTCCCATTAAAACTATGGAGAACTATTAACAATCAGAAATAGGAGTGACAGGGACCCATTATAACCTATGGAGAAAGTAGAACCAATCAAAATCAAAGGCGGGACAGTTCAAAATACAGTAAAAAGTCAGAAAAGAGCTGATTGGTTGAGCTAGCGGGGGGCTTGGCTATCCCAGCCAATCAGAGCGCGAGCTACTTCTCCCATTGTAGTCTATGGAGAGATCGGCGCAATGCAATCTCGGGCTCAGCGCCGTGCGGCATGGAGTATGAATAAAAAAATAATTTTTATTAAGTGTAAAACATTATCAGATAAAGAGCTCAAACCTTCTCTAAAAATAAATCAGTCAAATCCCTAACAACGCGTTTGTTGCCGAGACCGGCGCTACATAAGGAATTACAATATAGAGAATTGCCGGGAAATACAGTAGTTCAAATTGTTTAAGCTCTTCTCATTGGTCGGCATAAACCAGCCAATCAGAATAGGAGCGACAGTGGCCCATTCTAACCTATGGAGAAATATTGACCAATCATATTCAAAGGCGGGACAGTTCAAAATACAGTCAAAATGCAGAAAAGAGCTGATTGGTTGAACTAGCGGGGGCTTGGCTATCCCGGCCAATCAGAGTGCGAGCTACTTTCTCATAGAGTTCTATGGAAAAAGAAATGCAGAGCGAGCTCTGTTTGTGATTGGCTAATTTAAAAGAGGCGCGGTTATTTGGACCAATGGAGAGCGAGCGACGCTCTTATGGGTTTTCTAATGCAATCTGGAATAAAACTGTACATTGCCGAAATCAAATGATAAGACTACAGAAGTTGTACCGATGTGTATATAAAATGATCAATAATATGGGTGTAACGAAAAAAAAAAATATGAATTCAATAAAATCATGCTTAGTTCTTTATTTTTGTTACACCCATAATATTGATCCTTGGCTAACAAAAAATAAACAAATAAAAATTATTTTATTTAATTAATATTTTTTTTCTTTACCCCAATATTATTATTCTTTTTATATACACATCGGGAAAACTTCTGTAGTCTTATCATTTGATTTCGGCAATGTACAGTTTTATTACAGATTGCATAAGAAAACCCATAAGAGCGTCGCTCGCTCTCCCATTGGTCCAAAAAACCACACCTCTTTTAACTTAGCCAATCACAAACAGAGCTCGCTCTGCATTTCTTTTCCCATAGAACTCTATGAGAAAGTAGCTCGCGCTCTGATTGCGGGATAGCCAAGCCCCGCTAGCTCAACAATCAGCCTTTTCTTGCCTTTGACTGTATTTTGAACTGTCCCGCCTTTGAATATGATTGGTCAATATTTTTCCATAGGTTATAATGGGTCCCTGTCGCTCCTATTCTGATTGGTCAATACTCCTCCATAGGTTAGAATGGGCCACTGTCGCTCCTGTTCTGATTGGCTGGTTTATGCCGACCAATCAGAAGAGCATAAACAATTTGAATTACTGTATTTCCCGGCGATTCTCTCTATTGCAAATCCTGATGTAGCGCCGGTCTCGGCGACAAACGCATTGTTAGGGATTTAACTGATTTATTTTTAGAGAAGGTTTCAGCTCTTTATCTGATAATGTTTTACACTTAATAAAAATGATTTTTTTATTCATACTCCATGCCACACGGCGCTGAGCGCCGAGATTGCATTGCGCCGATCTCTCCATAGACTACAATGGGAGAAGTAGCTCGCGCTCTGATTGGCTGGGATAGCCAAGCCACCGCTAGCTCAGCCATTCAGCTGTTTTCTGCATTTTTACTGTATTTTAAACTGTCCCGCCTTTGAATATGATTGGTCAATATTTCTCCATAGGTTAGAATGGGTCCCTTTCGCTCCTATTCTGATTGGTCAATACTTCTCCATAGGTTAGAATGGGCCACTGTCGCTCCTATTCTGATTGGTTGGTTTATGCCGACCAATCAGAAGAGCTAAAACAATTTGAATTACTGTATTTCCCGGCAATTCTCTATATTGCAATTTCCTGATGTAGCGGCGTTCGGGTTTTAATTGATTTATGTTTATAGAAGGTTTCAGCTCTTTTTCAGAGAAAATTTTACACTTAATAAAAATGATTTTTTTAATCATACTCCATGCCGCACGGCGCTGAGCGCCGAGATTTCATTGCCGTGATCTCTCCATAGACTACAATGGGACAAGTAGCTCGCGCTCTGATTGGCCGGGATAGCCAAGCCCCCGCTAGCTCAACCAATCAGCTCTTTTCAGCATTTTTACTGTATTATGAACTGTCCCGCCTTTGATTTTGATTGGTCCAAACTTCTCCATAAGTTTTAATGGTTCACTGTCGCTCCTATTCTGATTGGCTGGTTTCTGCCGACCAATGAGAATAGCTTACAGAATTTGAATTACTGTATTTCCCGGCAATTTCAAATATCCAAATTCCCGATATAGCGCCGTTCTGGATTTTTGGAAAGTGAATTTTATTTATGTATTTTTTTTATTAGGTTTGAGCTCTTTTTCAGAGAATGTTTTACGCCTTTATAAAGACGATTTTTTGAGTCATACTCCGCACGGACATCTTTAATGATTTCTCGCTGTTTTCCAGCCTGTCTCGTATCGGAATACATGTGAGGCGCAGTCCCGCACTGCGCCTAAGTCCCGCACTGCGCCTCACACACTGGCGAGGCGCAGGGAACTTTTCCGCGCATGTATGAGTGCACCTCCTCGGACGGCGAATCGTAGGCGCAGCGCCGCAATGCGCCTAAGTCCCCGCACTGCGCCCCACACATTGGCGAGGCGCGGCGGACTTTACACCACATGTATGATCGCACTACCTTGGGCGGCGAATCATAGGCGCAGCCCCGCACTGCGCCTAAGTCCCCGCACTGCGCCTCAAACACTGGCGCGGCGGACTTTACATAGTATCTATGAGCGCGCCCCAGCGCCGACATAAATCAGGCGCAAATTTCGCCGGAAAACGGGCGAAAAGGTGCGCCCCGACGTGGCGAGCTTCATACATGACTTATTTAAAAAAAAACAAAAAAACAACGTAAAGTCCCCATCATTTTCCATAATCAGCCAAGGTAAAACTGACAGCTGCAGCCTGATACTATCAGAATGAGAAAGTCCATGGATATCGAACCCCTCCCACCATAAAAATACCAACCGGCAGCCACCCCAGAAGTGGACCATCACAATAGAGGTTTTGCTTCTGATGGTTACCCAACTCTTCCCAGGACCTCTTTTGCGTTAGGTACTGGGGTAATAGTCACAGGGGTTCAGGCAGACCACCTTTAACCTGGTCTGGCTGTTCTTACTTTTATGTGTCTAGGTTTGGCGTCAAAGATTCATAAATGTGTCTACTTCTAAAATTGTGATGTGACATGCCCCCAGAATGCCCCTTATCTCTGGCACCTTAAAAAGTGTCGCCCTGACGCTTATCGCTCCAATGTTTGGAATGTGACTGCTCATACATCTATAGAACAGGTCTA
This sequence comes from Phyllomedusa bahiana, assembly GCA_025379985.1. Classification (NCBI taxonomy): domain Eukaryota; kingdom Metazoa; phylum Chordata; class Amphibia; order Anura; family Hylidae; genus Phyllomedusa; species Phyllomedusa bahiana. The sequence goes on from JAODAL010002753.1 coordinate 29,643, forward strand.
CTAAAGCTTTTTTGACACCAGATAATTGGCACAGCCCCGTTCTTACATGTCACCCATAATATATATTTTTTTTACTATTGTATACTGAGTTTCTGGGAAACAAATGTCTTCTGTACCAGGACATGTCCCTACAAACAATGCTTACCTAGGTATTATGTGCTTTGTGCTTGCGCCCTTATTCATTAAGATTTTTTATCAGCATAGTGTAAGATTTAGTAAACCTTAATAATATGTATTCAAAATAAAATTGTCTTCATTATAGCTGTCTGCTGGGCAAGATAAAAAGTGAGAGTCCTCAGTTGCTGGTACTTTTTAATGGCCATCTGAAAAAAATGTTGACAAGCTTTCCGGACTAGATTTAAGGTTTTCTACTCAAGCCTGCGGGCAAAATCTGGCCTGCAGTGTAATTATATTTGGTCCGCATGTAGTGGCCAAGCACTGTACAGATAAGAAGAGGAAGAGCCAGGAGCTGTGATTACACTGCTCTCAATCAGCCTCTTAACATTGCATAGAGCAGAGAAGGGACCACATGGCAGGAGAAGCAACTCAGACAGCTGGACAAATGAAAGGAGAGCTCACAGAGGATCTGGAGCCTCAACACTTAACCCTTCCAGCTCCTTCTCAGCCCCAGTATCTCTGCAGGCAGCAGTGATCTCCCAACAGAGATGCCGTGCCATGCAGCAGATAAGGAGCAAAGTACTTCTCAAGGCTGGCCAGCGACTTTGTCCAAGTTTTTAATTTTGGTCCACTGTGTACTTGAGTTTGACACCCCTGATCTAGATCTTTCTCAGGCATGGTCTAACACAAAATCTGAAGAGTGACATATTTATACTCAAAGACAAGTTAAACCATGCCATATAAAGACACCTAAGTAGTCTGGAAATCTTGCTATTTGTCATCATCTTTTTAGTTAGCCATTAAAGGGATTTTTCATCACAGACTTTTATGGCATAGGATATGGCACATACAAGGGCGTAGCTACAGGGGGTGCAGCGGTAGCAGTTGCTACCGGGCCCAGCAGCCTTAGGGGGCCCAAAAGCCCTCCAGCCACATAAGGAGATACCAGCATTGTAATTGGTGCATGGTAACTGGGGGGCCCCATTTCACTTTTCGCACCAGGGCCCAAGAGCTTGAAGTTACGCTTCTGGGCACATATGCCTGATAGGTGCAAATAGTGGCGCAACTGCCTTGATAAATGTGTCCCATGGAATTTTCCTCTAATCTAACATGTTATTGTATGTTATCTAGAGTTTACCCTTTATACGTGTCACGGCTCATGTTACGGTCCCAGGCACAGACCGCGGACATGCTCGTGTCTCTGCTATGCCCCGGCCCCGCGCTTGTCTAGCTCCATGCCACGGTCCTCCGTTACCTGCCTGTTACTCTGTTACCTATGGTTATGCACATTTGTACCTGCCAGTCATTGTGCCAAGGGCTTGGTTACCTGTCTATGGCTACACACCTGCTGTGACCTGTCACCGCTACCAGTGTCTAATGTCCTGTCCTGCACTTCGGCTACCACCAAGAGTTATACCATCTATGCTCGTGGTGGCCCAGAGGTTCCACGATACCTTGCGTTCAATGTATCAGTACCTAATGTATCTGTTGAAACATGACAATACCATGAATTAAAAGGGTACTCTTCATCATTGCTTGTTATGTACTTTTGTATAAGTAGCACTGTAGAGGACCCTGTACATCTTTTTTCAGCGCCTCTACATAAAAAGTGTGAAATGATTGGTGTTGCATGCTTCTTAATGTCATGGTGGGTGAGGGTAGTCCATGCATGTGGTTACATTAATGATGAAAATGGATTACAAATGTACAAACAGGCCTAAGCAGAATGCTAGGAATTTCGTTGTGGCTTTGCTCTTAACAAGAAGATAGCCTCCAGACAAAAAGCATTTCACTTAGATCAAAGTTTTCAAAGCCAGCATTGTACTACTAACCCTAAAGATGTTGGAAGGATGCCTTCATATCATTTTATGAAATTTACTCACACAATGTACACACACAAACAGTACGAAGATTATAGGCACATTCTTTGCTGGTAACAACTTATTCCATCTTTCCAAAAATATATTAATGGAAACAGAACTTGATTCTCTTTGAACTTAGTTGAATTTGACAGCCGAAGTTGAGACTAATATTCTAGAAATAACTGAGTTAGAGTACCAGGCCAATAATCTTGTGAAACTCTGAGTATAGAAGTCAGTTATATGGGCTACGTTGTCCATAGACACACAAATATTACCTATAAATAATGAAGGTCTGCACAGATTGCAATTAACAATATACAGTCTATTTGCTTCAGTATACGTTTGATGCCTATGGGCTCATGAACATAGCTGTAGTCAAGCTCCCAGTTGTACAGTTATAATGGGGCACACAAAGACTTCCATGGAGCTCTACTGTTTCTGTGTCATCTTCTGATGTCATACAGAAGATTCATTCATCACAACGACACGGTTTGACCCATCAGCTACATAGACGCTATTGAGCCTTAAAGAGGTTTTATCACTACAAAGATCATGTCTCAGATTATGGGGGACAGTAAAAATAAGCACTTTTGTCCTGCAGACACAGGAGCAGCATGCAGGAGGCTGTATAGCTGTCCTCTGCAGACATCCTTCTGCTTCGGCTGCCTCACACAGAATGATGATGTCACAGGTCTTCAGTGAGGGAAGACATACCTCCTGGGAGGGGAGACACGCCTGCTGAGAGAAGAGACTCGCCCCTGGATTTCAAATTCAATCTCAGAGAATTAGCTGAAGAGCACGAACACTTCAAACGATAACACCCCTTTAAATCTCTGTGCTTTCATGTTCAGATTTGTTCTTTGTAAGCAAAGTAATGCAAAATTTAAAATGTTAAAATTATTTTTATAGCTGTACTTAAAAAAGTACAATTGGAAAACCTGCAATGAATCGGTGCTGCTCTTTCATAAATGGGGATTTCCTGTATGGAAATTAGACCTGTGTCCCAAGGGTGCAACACAAAATCAAGAGAGCACGTTTTCTGGGGATATGGTTCAGTATAAATTCATATTAGAATGGAAAAATCGAATCATTTGAGCAACTTTGAACTAGGCCGGGTCATTGTGGTAGACTTGGCAGGGTTGAATACAATGTAGCTTTTTTTTGGCAGATGCACTAATGTGGCTCGCTCCTGGTGGCCTGCAAACTTTTTCTGTCTCTTGGCAGCAAATTAGTTCCTCCTCACTCTTTTCCGGGTTCTTATCTTCTGGGTTCTTATTTTTAACTCCATCTACTAGTACGATCTACTACGTTGGTGCCCCACACTAAAAGCATATACTGCCAGTAAATAGAGCAAAGATTGTCCAAATAAGACTGCGATCATTCAATTTAAATTTATAGGCCAGATGTCGCAATATTGCTGTAACCATAGGGGTATCTTTTTTATGGTAGCCCGACGTAGGGAATAACACCATCTGAACCAAGCCTTACACAGCTAATTCTTAAATAAATGGGTTTTGTTTCTGGAACATGCAATGTGCTGCTTTTTCAGAAAACATGTTAAACCAAATTTCCCTGATAATACATTGTTTACCTTAGCCCCAATGTACTCTTTACATTTGCCATTTGTATATTTGCAAAAAAATTTTACCCCTAGAATTTGGGCCTCTTTTTTAAACCCCCAACTTCACTGGACATAAAAAAACGTCCCAAAAGTTGGGAAAGGGGGTTTGTAGCAGAACTGCACTCCCAACCGGGGTACACAGGCAGCGGGTGCCAGATCCAATAGCACTGACGCCCCCAACATGGGAAAGGAGGGGAACTTTCCCCCATCATGATGTCCACCCATGCTTTTTGGGGGGGTGGTGGTTTGGGGGGTGTCATTGTTGATTTTTTTTCCCCCACATGGCGTTTGGGTTTAAGCCAAAAAGTTCAATTTTGGTTCATTTTTCAAGGGCCCTTACCTCATGTTCATACAACCCCTACTAGCTTTTCGCAAAAGCGAAACAGGCTTTTGGGGTTCTTTCAAAATGGCTTTCTTTTGCCCCTCTTTCTAAAGGGCCGATTTGTGGGCACACACTAACAGTTGTCCTATACCAAATTTCCCACCCCCCTGTGGGTCTCTGCAGCTTTTTCCGAATGACTCTGGGCATTTGACTGTTCTCTAATTAGTTCTCTCCTTGTCTGGGCTGTCAGTTTGGTGGATACTTGTCTTGGGGAGGTTTGAAAATTTTGCCATGCTCCTTTTCCCTTTTGTAGAGATGGATTGAACATCCCCGTGATTGTTAAGAAAAGGGGGTAATTTTTAAAACCTAACCCCGCATACACTTTTTCACAACTTTTTTATCCCTGAGCTGCCCATGTGTTTTTCCTTTTTTTCCATGATGCTTTTTGTTCACAAATTTTTTCTCTAACAAACCTCTAGGCCTCTAAAAAAACACTGAATTTTATATTGAGAATAATTTTTACATACAGGTGTACCCCTTTTTAATTTTATTTGCTTTTTTAAAGGGGCAATTGATCACTTTTAGTTTTTTTGGGGGTATTGGATTTCAAAAAGGGCGAATAAAAAAGGCAAGATCACTTTTTCAGTTTTGTAATTTAAAAAAATTTGGGGGAAAAAAGCATGTACATTTTTTTTACATTTCAAAAATACTTGTACTTTTGTTGCTCAAATCACATAAAATACAATAGAGTACTTTTAAATTTTGGGGTGATTTTAAATTTAAAAATGGGGAAAAACAGTTCAAGAGGTATAAAAAACTTTTGCAACCTACTGTGATGAAGGCTTTTATTGTGTTCGCGGTTCTTTATGTATATCCCTTTACCAAAATTTTATTTTCCCTTTTTTTTGTTAAGGGGCCCTGTTTTGTGTGAAATTATTGTCTTGTGTACTTTATGAGCTTTATCCTTTTGCACAGGTTACCAAATATAATTTTATAATTTTTTAAATGGGGGGGCCCTTAAAAGGGGTTTTTGCCACAAAGGGAATTTACGTGGGTTCCCCAAAAATTGGGTAATCATTTTTCTAAATATATGGAAACAAAAATTTCAGCCTGAGAGAGCTACGGCTCCCTTACCTCCCCTTTAAATTTATTTAAAAAGGGTTGCATTAAAAATTCGACCTGACAAAAGCTGCGGGCCGGGGCCTTGCCAGGGAACACTTCTTATCTGATGAAAGGGAGCTGAAGAAGCTTTCAAGGCACCGGGTAGAAATATTTTGTGTTTTGTATGCAGAATCCACTAGTTGTAGTGTGATTATCTGAGTAGATCCCTACTTTATCTGATGACCGAGAACATGAAGAAGCTTTCAAGCTGCTGTGGAGAAAAGGTGTTGTCTTTTGTATACAGAATCCACAAGTTGTAGTTTGATTATTTGAGTGAACATTTCACACGATCCCTTATGCATGGTATGTGCTCTGGCTGTGTCTCTTGCTCTCTCAGCTCAGCGTTGCTTGTTTACATTAGCTTCTTAGCAGATAAATTCACAGAGTGAATCTTATTTTTACTACTTGGGTTACTTATTTATACCAAAATCACAGTGAGAGAAAAGCACCCATTTCTAAAATATAACTTTTACTAAATATACGTTAAAATAGACTAAACCTATTGTTAGTGCACTAGGAAAAAACACCACACTCAAATCTCCTAGGAAAGTCCTTAGTCCCTGTACCCTTCAATAGAAGATACACTGATGTTGACACCAAGGGTGAAAATGCCCCCTTCATTAGAGTATTTGCCCCGATAGGGACGGCCCCACCTATTAGAGGCACACCCCAGTGTCAACACTGAGAGAAGATATTCACTATATTTTTTCTCCTAGCTACACCAGATGCTGTATTGCCATTTGAGAAAGTGATGGGCATTAAGTAGATCCTTTGTACCCATATAGTGAATATCTTCTCTCAGTGTTGACACTGGGGTGTGCCTTCTTAGCAGATAAGGCACGTCCTGGCAAAACCCCTTTAATTCCTTTTTTACCCCAGGCATCAGAAAGACTAGAATTAACCACGATGGTGACATAAAAGGCGAAAACACTACATATAAATATGTCCTCCATGTTAAAAGAGAAGCCTTTTGTATTTACATGAGGCTTTCTTGGAGGAGAACAGACATTTAATAATCATTAGTGCCGCATCTAGCACCAACATCTGAGATGAAAAGTGAGAGCATGTGAGGTAAGTTGGGCTGTACGTTATTTTATAATGACTTAAAACCTAAGTTGATAATACAAATAAATCCTATTATGGATTTGTTTGGATTGGTAGAATAATCAGCGAGGGAGATGTAAATGCTGATTATGAGGGACATGATAAAAGGTGTCAAGTAGTAAAACTGTCTTTGTTGCCCATAAAAACTAATCAGAGCTCAGCTTTCATTTTTAAAACTGTTTTGAAAAATAAAAGCTGAGCTCTGATTGGTTCCTATAGGCAACAAAGACAATTTTAGAATGAGTTGTCTGTGATCTTGGTGAAGAACTTTAATAGTCTGCAGATATCAAGAAACTTACAAGTTGTATACACTAAAGTATTTTTCTATTTGTTCAAAAATAAAATTTAAGTTGAATTGAAAATTAAAAAGGTGCTCTCAGCTCATTCTGTATGGCAAATGGGCCCCCGAAAGTCTCCGCTTAAGAGCGTAGAGTATCCCGAATTGTTTCCCCACTTAGTAGATGGCGTTTCGGGGAGAAATATAGACCAGTAAAAGATAATGCCACCAGACGATTGAAAAATAATTTTCCATCCACTAAAGCGTGAAAAGCATTGGAATATATATGGACCTAAGTTCATAACAGCTTTTAATTTTTTATGGATATCCTTTTAGTTCAGGGACTCAGTAGGGTGATCCTCTTTAGAGTGGGGGTGTCCTTTTTTGAGTGGTTCCCATGCATGTTAGGTAGAGCAGTGGTAGGATGTTAGTAGGGTGTTATGTCTATACTTTTTGGGATATCATTTTAGATTCCTGGTATTGGAATATGACCACCTGCACCGGACCTGAAGGGATTACTTTGACTGAGATGAAATAATCAGAAAATACCCATGGTGCAGCAAGTGCACGAACCTGGCCAGAGGTCACATGAGTTATTATCACAATGCTAATCTATAACTCTCTGATACATCATGGTGATTTGGTATTACATTTATATAAAGGCTGAGATATATACCATTTTAGTCCCTGTTAATGTATTGGTAATTATTAGTGATGAGCGAACCCTAAAAAGTTCAAAATCGAGTAGAACCTCGAATTTTGAGAAGTTTGGGGAACTGCGAACCTCATTAAAGTCAATGGGAGAAGATATTCTGGTAAATGTTTATACCCATACAGGTGAGGAGAAGCTGCAATTAGCATCCATAACAGTAAAATGGATTCGTGGAACAACTTAGTGAAGAAAATTTGGCTCTAAGAATCACAGATAAAAAATTATAGGCTAAAATACTTCATTCCTTTTAATGGCTAACTGAAAAGATGAGGACTGCATAGCTATAGGAGGTGCAGCGCTAGCAGCTGCCAAAAGGCCCCTTTGACACATAAGAAGACACCAGTATTGGAAATGGCACAGGGTAACTGGCAGGAGCCCCCTATCACTTTTTGCACCAAAACCAGCAAAAATTACTTTATGGACACTCAGAATAAAATTAGCAAGAATAAATGAGTATGTGAAATAAGCTTTTTTTTTCAATAGGACCTTTACTACCGGTGTCTTTTACAGTGGCCTGACCCCAAAACCAGAAAAAATGACCTTATGGAAACTCACAATAAATTTAGCAAGAAGAAATGATTATTTGAAACAAGATTTTTGGGAACAGGACTATCGCTGTCTTTTAAAGCAGCACGACCTCAAAAGCATCAAAAATGACTTTTGGACACTCACTAAAATTAGCAAGAAGAAATGACTATTTAAAACAAGATTTTTTTTAATAGGCAAAAAGTCTGTTTGTTTTACAGTCTATTACGGCTTGTTCACACGGAGTTTACACTTCCTGTTACAAGCGCTTTTTAGATCCATCTTGAGGACCTACAGAGCAGACCCCAAGACGGATCTTAGCAATTAGCAGTGAGAGTCTCACTGCTAGAAAGACGCAGCGGCGTTCACATGGGAGATCGCCGCTGCGTGTTTTGAACTCTTGACTTTTAGGCTCCATATTTCACCATCCACTACAGCTTTGCACTTGAGACTACAATCATTTTGTAGACAATCGTCTTGGCTACCTCATATATCAATTTGACTTGTAACTATTTAGCATATGCTTATTTACGCAGATTCTTCTCATGTAACTGCATTGTTAATATTTTGCTCCTAAAGATCTAGACTTTGATTTTTATTATTTTGTTAGCATTTTTTAAATCCACCTTTTGGCTTTCAATATTGTCTGAATTCTTCTGTGCTCTCGATCATATTCAAGCATGTCTCGACTGAAATCTGGTCACAGGTCACTTCTACATGTTCCCAATGTTGGTGTACACTGGTCGACTCACTTGGGTACAAATACAGCTTTTCTTCAACTCTACCCAACTCTACTCGGGTGGGTTGAGGTCTGGGGACTGTTGGGCCCAATCAAGCAACTCTTCTTCATTGTCATTGAATAATTTCTTTGCAAATCTTGATGTATGCTTCTGGTGGTTGTCCTGCTGGAACACTATGTCGTCCTTTTCACACCCATAGTACTCGACTGTTCGAAGTAACTTATCTTGTAGGATACTCACATATAGCTCAGTATTAAGCTCACCATTGATCATGGTTAAGTATTCAACACCTTTGGCTGTGAAACATCCCCATATCATCAGGTTTCCTCCACCAAACTTGACAGTTCCTTCAATTTCTCGATCCATTAGCTCCCTTTTCCCTTGATTCTTCCAGACCCATTTGCCCACATCAGACGCAAGTCTATTGACTTACATGTCATTGCTTCAAATTACCCGTGTGTAATCTTCTACTTTCCCCTTTTATCCTTTTTTGTAAACTTGAGCCCACACTTTTTATGATGATATTGAAGTCGAGGCTTCTTCAGCTGTTTTTTGGGCCACCATTCCAGACCTGTGTAATGAGTGTTGCATGGTGCTTGCATGGAAGTCTGTGATCTCATTCTTACGAAGCATACAGCCACCTCCATTGCCGTGTTTGTTCCGCCAGAACTGATAGACCTTGTGATGAGCCAACTTGTTGACTCCGATATTTTGCCTGTACGTCCACCCTTTGGCTTTGGAATGAATGGATGGACTTCACATTCATCCAGTCATCATGGCACTCTTATAATGCAGTTTGGCAATTTCTTAGCCAAGAAACTGCTGTCGATGATCTGGATGATGCTGTTTCTCTTTTCTTGGCAAATCTTATTCATGGCTGCTTCTTGATTCAAACTAGGGACCTTTCACTTGGGAATCAACCTAATAACACACTGAGCTATTAGGGAATGTGACAGGTTGTAATTTGTAGTATCCAAGAAGAAAAAGATTGTTCCACTAGAAAAACAATTCAGTTACATGACAAGAATTTGCATAACTAAGACTATGCTAATTAGTTGCAAATCAAATTTATGTAGGAGATAGCCATGATGGTTGTCTATAAAATGATAGCAGTCTTAGGTTCAGAGGTATAGTAGATGGTGAGATATGGAGCCTGAAAGTCAAAAGTTCAAAACATTGTTACCCTTTTGCTTGGTACTGTAATAAGTACTGTAACTGTATATATAACAATCCTTTAGATAATATTATATAGTATAATATTCAGATCTGCTATCAGCTGATGGATATCCAGAGCATGTGCAGCAACATTTTTTGGTCTTATTTGTGGAACATCATAATGGCTATAGAGTGTGTTTGTGACAGACGATTGGGAATACTATAAGCTATCTTATATTGCTATGCTAAATAATTGTTAAGACTCATATTGTTCTATTTCAGGGGAAAAACATAGCATTTTATGTGCCTAATATGTGCTTTTAGCAAACCTCAAGATGGAAAATAGCTTGGTAATATGATTTTATGGATTAACTGCGCGGGTTATCTTCTGCAGTATTACTAGGAAATGCAATTTTAGCCTTATAATAGGGAATCAGGACTTATTTTCTGGCTGATTTTCTGATTTTTCCAGGCTTTTGATCCCTTGCACAGAAATACAAAAAGTAAAAAGATGAATATCTGGTTTATGACTTGACATACGGTATAATATGTAATAAATCTATAATATAAATTATTGAGGAATGCTAGAAGAAGTAAAGTGAACATATAAAACATGAATTTATAGGCTGAGTAGAGTTAATTTCAGTAGTCAGCTTCTTCAAAACTCATCAAATTTTGTACTGAACACATTGGGCCACATGTATGAACCTGTTTAGGTTTTAGACCAAGAAGTAGAAGAGTGAAGAAATCAGGCGATACCTTTTTCAGGCTAACTGAGTATATTTGATGGTGAGCTTCGGGAGAATTAGCTCCCTTCTTCAGACATGGTGTTAGACAAGAAACTGAAAATTTACAGACTTTTTTTACACAAAAGACATAGAACTTCAAAGGGTCCAAGAATTATTAAAAATAACAAAATGCAATAAAAGCAGACAGTCATTTACAACAGGTCAAGAAATCAACTATCTGGAAACTTGTGAGGCGTGACGGAGGGGTCAGTAATTCTGCCTCTTATCTCGTAGCCATCAGGTGTAATTTGTGGCCATCACAGTTCACACATAGTTTTACATAAAGCTGGCATGAATATTTAGCCCATTTTGCAGAGTCTGAAATTTTTGCATTAATTTAAATTCCCATTCCTTTCTCTCTCTCTGAGTCTTAAAATGTCCCATTAAAACCATAATCTTCAAATCTTCAATAGAATGGTCATCTCTGGAGAAGTGTTGTGCCACTGGAAGATCAGTTCTGCTGTTATTAATAGTGAATCTGTGTGAGTTCATGCGCTGGCTGAGTCTCTGTCTTGTTTCCCCCACATAGAGGCCTGTGATGGGACATTGCATACACATAATCAGATACACCACATTGCTAGACCTGCAGGAAAATGTCCCCCTAGTTCTGTGCACCTGTTGGGATTGTGGGACAGGTAAACTGTCAGCAGTGTGGATGTGCCTGCAGGTCTTGCACCTGTTCTGCAGGCAGGGTGAGGTACCATTTTCAGTTGGGGCCTTCAGGGCACTCCGGACAATAATACGCCGCAGGTTTGGTGGTTGCCGAAAGGAAAGGAGAGTGGGGACTGGTATTTCTTTTAGACCAAAACAGGTTCATACATGTGGCCCAGTATGTCAAGAAAAAATTGTCTTGGTATGCAACACTTGCCTCGCGCACAACATGCCTACTAGAACTTGGCATTGTTATCGTAAAGGTGTGTGACTGCTGCTGCATTATTCTCGGTGTAGCTTTCACACAGTGCAGATCAGTCTTGTTTCATGAGCTGCCCTGTAACATCTGGATTGTTGAAGGCCAGTCGTAGACCTTGTACATTCATTTCAAGTAGCTTTTAAGGTGGTAGTCCTCTTGCTGTGTCATGTTTAGCAGTAGACAGAGTTACATCTTCAATCACTGATCCGCGCAGTATCATTTATGCCTATGTATTATATTTATTTGGTTAAATACATCCCTCCGTTAATGCATATAATTCAATATAAAAAGAGGATTTTCAAGGGATCTGGAATAGATTATATAAATATGGGAAACTTTTTGGTATTCAACCTGCCTCCTGGAACAAATTAATGGAAATTACCAAGGTACCAATGTAGTTTTATACAGGCCATTGAGATCCAAGTTAACTTCTAATATTGCAGCAGCAGGAAATTGTATAATGAACACAGCAGCTGCTGAAGAACCTCTTTTCCAGCAAGAGGGAGCGCTACAGCACTGAATGTCAGTTTTGGACATCAGAAAAGGAACTTCTACGAAAGCAATCTGTGACAAACCTCTTTTACATGTTTATATGAGACTTGTATATGCAACACCACTCAGCTCTGTATAATTATAAGGTACTTAAGGCAGAATTGGAATTTTTGCAAAACATTTTTTAGCGTCGTGTCAATAGAGAATTTCCTATTTATACGGATTATGATAGTGATTACTACAATTGCAAGGTTAAACAATATGTCAGAGGAACATAAAAGACCTGCCTGTGTCCCTGACCTAGGTAAGTTTGACGGTATTGAAAAAGAAAAAAAAACATCATTGCTCCAAAGGCACACTGCTGCACATCATATGTTTTACTGCTGAGCAGAATTTTGAATGGTAAAAAAGGGCGATGGTACGATGTTTCCCCCCCAAATAGAACATCCCCCGCAAATACTACGTAGTGGGATTTTTTTTCAGGCGTAGAAATCTAAGGCCTCCCCTGAAGCGAAGACCTAGCGGGAGTCCTTGCTCCAAGAGCACCAATCCCCTCCACACAAACACACACACATTGATAGTAGATAAAATTATAAGACTTCCAAATACATGTCATTACCAATCCAGAGGATCTAGCTCAGTATTACAAGGAGACAGGTTTTATTTTCACTTTGTAACTCAGGAGATCCAAGGCAGTGGAAGATACCATCTGTGCAGGGGGACTGACTGCATAGCTGCTTGTACAGGGTGATCTGAGGCCCTCACTACATACAGTGCAGGCACAGCACACTGATGAGATAGGGTGACTGAGGTTACCTGTTGCTTCAAAGCTTGGCTGGTTATGCTGGTGTTTGTCATGACAGGACTACAGTATATTAATAAATTATGATTTTTTTTGTTCAACAATAAATGTAAATCCTTGTTCATGGAAAAATAAGATAAGCCCTGAAAATAAGACCTAGTGCCTCCTTAGGAGCAAAAATTAATATAAGATACTATCTTATTTTCGGGGAAACAGGGTATGTTGCGTGTGAAACGTGTACATGCCCACCCTGTGCAGTGAGGATGGCTAAACCACACATATCTGGACTCCTTGTACAGTGAGAGGAACAAATCACATATGCAGAGACAGAGAACAAAAACTGCACATGCCCATCCTGACAAAGACAGAACCACTGGAGGACGTTTTCAGTAACAACAGGGTAGAAACAACTAATTGGCATTGAGTATTTTGAGGTTAAGGCTGAGAAATAGTGCATTTTGTAAAACCACTTGTACTGTATTTGACTACTTGAGTGTAGAAGGGGGCAGTAAGGCACACTATTGATTCTGGGAATATACATATAATGCTAGGGTTTGGGAAATGCGTCCAATACAGATGAGAAACTTATTATACTGGTTTAAAACAAAGAAAAACAAGCTATAGAAAACTAACACGAAGTACAAAAATAGATACTGTATCTGTGACATAGATGTGAGTACACAGATAAATAACAGTAGAAGCCTGCAATGTGGGCCTGATGTCGAAAAAGTGTGGCTGGACCGAGAGCTATGGGAGGCTGGGAAAAGGAGTAGATCAAAGGTAAGAAGGCAAAGTAAGCCTTGGTAAAGAGACACAGCATGTAAGGTCAGCTAGAGCAGTTGTACAGAGTGGTCAGTGTATGAGAGGTCAGTGGCTGATTTGTTAGACAGCAGAACAGTGATGCGGTGAAGAATAGGGGCGCGGTCAGCCGACGACGTTACGGTGGAAGCCAGGTATATGTGGATTCTCTGGGTCACTGCGAGCAATGGTGTAGATGCAGACCACACCAGGGAGCGGAGTCTAAGGAGCACTCAGTCTGCACTGGAGCCCGCCATAAGGCCGGACAGTCTTAGCTGCAGGGAACCCCTAGGTCGCTACCGTTGGTGTGGCTACTAGCAGGGTGACAGCCGAAGTGTTGGATATAGGACAGCAGGAACAAGCAGAGGTGATGGGACACAGGCAGGTGTAAGAGTACACTGTAGCAGAGTCCCAGGCAGATAGCAGATAGTTATAAGGGAGAACCTGTCAGCTCTGGGATGGTTATGGTTATATTCTAAGTTTGATTCAAGAGGTTCTTGTTGTGAGCAGCAATTAAAGGGGAGCCCCTGTCCATTGAGCTGGCAATAGACAGGGCAGACTGGGGTGAAGGAGAGCTGCCCATCCTCAGTGGACACTGAAGAGAGACAGACAACTCGGAAACACAGGTGGGCAGATTGGGAGACTGCCAGAAGAGAAAGGGACCCCAGTGAGTAGACAGTGAGTGTCCTATGTCACCAGATGCCAGCACCTTGCACAGCTGGACTGGGTCAGAACAAAAAGGGAGTTGTGAAGAGTGTCAAGAGTCCAGGGAGGGGTGGTTAGAGTTATGCCACGAATACATGTATTTTGCTTAAAGAGAACCTGTCACATAGATTATGCCCTCTTGCTGAGGCCAGTACAAGCTAGTGTCAGACCTGCTGTTTCCAGTGCTGTGTCCCTTATTCTGTAAGATGCTGTAGTTTTCGTGTATTCAATGCTCAAATCTGCAGTTTTCAGAAAGAAGAGTTATTTAAAGAGTCAGTTTTTTTCAAACTCCACCCATCTGAGGGTAGCCCGCCCACATCAACTGATAAACCTATTACTTTGAATAGGTAGAACCATGTGAATAACTGTCAGTGGGTGGGGCTAACCTTTGGTGGGCGGGGCTAACACCTACTCATGAATAAGATTTGAGGGGTAAATGCTCTAAAACTACAGCATCTTACAGAATAAGGGACACAGCGCTGGAAACAGCAGGTCTGGCACTAGCTTGTCCTGCCCTCAGCAAGGGGGGCATAACCTATGTGACAGGTTCCCTTTAAATGCTATGTAATATCCTCAAGAAGATTACTGTGAGTAAAGCCTGAAGTATTCCGGAGAGACTGTGTTTTCTGCTGTGAAAAACTGCCGGTGCCCCACACTACCACCACACGTCTACTACTTCACCCATCTTTTGTAATGGTACCATCTAAAAACCTGTGTTTTTTCTCACACATACAGAGTATTTTGGTCCGAGGTTGCAATTAAGAGGTTTGGGGTCTTGATTATTTTAGGGGTTTAAATTTAATTTGGGGTCTGGTCTGGGGTTTGACATCTCCCATATCCCATTCTGCATGTTCTCCTTATATAGCTGATGTGTGTGGGGTATAATTGTCCCAGCACGCTCTGACCACTTATCAGGTCATGGTCAAAGTTGTGTTTTTCTTAACAGTGACTTGGCCTAGAAGGGAGCCCTCATCTTAACATTCACAAGGTGTCGATTAAAGCTTGGTGGCTTTCTAAAGTTTGTTATGTAGCCAAGAACTTTCTAGCTTTGTCCCCATTTTTTTTATATATTACAGTTTTTCAGTTCTGGATCACACATCTCTCACTACTGTAAACACTTCTGGCGCGCTATAAACCTACCTGTTTAGACCCACTAAGGAAGCAGTAACTATGCAGAAATGCCTATTCTAGGGAGGGTTAGGCTATGTTCACATGGCTTATTTGCGGAGCGTAATTACACGCCGCAATTACGCCGTGGGGCTGGGGGTGGGCGCGGGGGGGTCGGCACCTCACCGGCCCATAGACTTTCATTACCAGCAGCGCATATACGCCGCTGGTAATTCACATGTCACTTATCTCCCCCTGCGACGGATTCGCTGAGCAGGGAGAGGAGACGTAATCTATAGTTCTCTATGAGAACTGTGGATTACCGTAATGACTAGGACGTATTCCAGCCATAATTTGCATACTCCGGCGCGTAATTACGGACTGAAATACATCCCTTTTTAAGCCGTGTGAACATGGCCTTAAAGTTATGGTGACTGTGGTCACTTTGCGGGGTTGCGCTTTTCAGGGTGGCTACTCCGCTAAAGCACAGTAATTAGAGATAGACTCAAGGAGAGTTTTGGATATAATCTTTATTATTGTTATTACCAGAGTGCCCGCTATCTGGCAAAAACGGATCATTTGAATATGACATCACTGGAGGAAATATGCATCCTATGCTACATTAATTTGTATTGATCCCTGAAATATGATCTTTTTTCTTATATGGTTTGAGTTATGAACCTATTGCGGGAATATTTTAATTATTAACATTGAAAGTTATATTTTAAGGTATATTTGTATTTTTTTGTGTGAAATGCTATTTAATGTCACAACTCATATCTGTATCTCTGTGAATTAATACATTAAAGTTTTACTTAGATATAGTAAGTTGCTATACCAAAATGTGTAAATATGCATTACAGTTGGGTTGCTTGAAATCTTTCTTGAACTTGGACAATCTGCCACGATTTTGTTCCCCAAAAAGTGTAATATGGAAGTTAAATGCATATATGACTTCTTTCTCAACTTAAGGTGACCATACACTTTCAATAGCTGTAGCTTCCATTGGTATAATTAGAGCCATAGCAGGCATAGCAGCTGCTATATTGCCAACAGGCCGGAGGGCGCCCTCTCAGGTCTAAGAACATTTGTATGTTTGTAGTTGGTGGTTTTCTGAGGGTTCTTTGTGGGATCTCTAATATGTATGGTGCTAATCATTATACCTTTATTGCTTTTATGCTGTTGCTTTAGTTTCCTGTCATTAGGTGATGAGACCCATCTCATTTTGCTATGGTGCACTATGGATTTTAGTGGTACTTAGTACCTTTAATAGCTTTTACAGATGTTTGTTCGGCTAAATGGACATGTGTTATCAATAGGCTTTAGAAGAGAAAGCCGATGCCGGACACTGGTAGTGAATTATCTCTAAGAAAAACAAGAGGATGGAGCATAGAAATTCATCCTGTCTGATCCTTTCTTCCCTTAACATCATTGGGGGAGGCCTGGAATCTGGAGGCCCACATAGACAGTATACAGTCGGCTAGTCCCGCTGAATTTGACAGGTTCAGCGGACTTATCCTTAAAGGAGTTGTCTCATTACAAGCTTTCAGTCTGCTTCAAAGGCAAAGGAGCAAAGGATTTTTGAATTGAGGGGCGTGCTTCTTGTCTGCCTCTTCTCCTCCCTCTTCCCCCCTCTCCTCAGCACACAGACAGCTCTCCTCCATAACTTCTATACAGCAGGTGGAGGGGGCGGTGAGGGGGTTTGCTGCCAGGGTTAACCCTGTGTGTGCCTGCCTAGGTCTGCTGCAGGCTCCTGCTGCTAGATCAGCTGTATTGTCAGCTCCACGGAGACAGCAGAGTGTTCCTATACCCCCCTGCTGTAGCATACAAATCTCCACATCTCCAGCAACAAACAAATCCTGTCAGAACAGACACGGGGCAGCTGGGAAGTGTTACTATACTCAGGATGTTTGACTAGTACAGCAGAGCATGAAGCGTTCACAAGCCTCCTTGATCTGTTCTATTAGTATAGTCACAGCTCCACAGACACATCATGATTATAGTAACATACAGGGTCACTGCTGTCACATCTCTTGCTCAGACTCACCTCTGCTCTCTTCAATCTGTGTAGAGAACAGGAGGGAGCAGGCACACACAGGG
Source organism: Phyllomedusa bahiana (assembly GCA_025379985.1). Classification (NCBI taxonomy): domain Eukaryota; kingdom Metazoa; phylum Chordata; class Amphibia; order Anura; family Hylidae; genus Phyllomedusa; species Phyllomedusa bahiana. The sequence continues at coordinate 46,941 of JAODAL010002753.1, forward strand.
TTAATCCACACAGACACAGAAGCCAGAGCCCTCCCCTTCCCTTCCTTACAGAAGCATACTGTGCAGGAGGGGCTCTCTGCTCCAACCTGTATTCTGAAGGTGATGAGTCATCAGCACTGATAGCCAGTGAGATAAAGATCAACAGGTCAGCTGCTATAGAGATTTGAAGAGCTGATGCACTACTACTAACAGGGATAGCTCAAAATCAGTAGGACATTTGAAATGAACATATATTGCAAAGCTGCTTGTTTTTTAAAGATCTTTTAATTAAAACCCAATCATTGTAGCGATACAACCCCTTTAATGTGTACAAAAGCCTCAAGGGAGAAGACATGAAATAAAATGGAATACTGTATCATTTGTTGCACAACCATACTACAGATAATGACACAAGTTACTCTGCAGCTTTACAACTTTGCCTGTTAGTATTGTGAGAATTCCAACTTGGACTGGACCACAGGGGACAGGGAAAACCCCCAATATGCCCCTGAGCATGACAGACCTGGAGTTTCTTTTAACCCCTTAAGGACCCGGCGCTTTTTTTTGTTGACACGTTCGTTTTTCCCTCCTCGCCTTCCCAGAGCCATAACCTTTTTATTTTTCCACCTACATAGACCTATAAGGGCTTTTATTTTGTGGGACAAGATGTACTTTCTAATGGTATTATTCACTATACTATAGAATATACTGGGAAACTGCAAAAAATTCCAAGTGGGACAAATTGTGAAAAAAAAAGTATTTTCGCCATGTTTGCAGGGGTTTTGCTTTTACAGCGTTCAATCTTCAGTCAATACAATGTGTTATCTGTATTCTACAGGTTGATACGCCTCCGGCAATACCAAACATGTAGGGTTTCCATTAAGCTTTGGTACCGTAAAAAAATTCCAAACTTCTTCTATTTTTGAAATTTGCGCCACGACGCCAGTTTGTGCGACCAATAACTTTTTTGTACTAACACCTACGGACGTCAGTGAGGGTGCATTTTTTGCGGGATGAAGTGTACTTTTTATCTCTAGCAGTTTGTAATGCTTGTGACTTTTTTGATTAATTTTAATTCCTTTGTTTGATTTACTTAAAATGACCAAAAAACGCAATTTTGGTGTTTGGAATTTTTTTCTTCTTCTGTGTTCAGCGTACGGGATAAATGACGTTATATTTTTATAGATCGGACTTTTTTCAGACGCGCCGATACCAAATATGTGTAACTTTTTTATTATTTTATTGTTTTTATTTGTAAAATGTGGAAAGGGGGTGATTTGAACATTTAAAACTTTTTTTTTTTGTACTTTAAAACTTTATTTATTTATTTTTTTTTTACTTTAACATTGAGGCCACCTAGGGTGCTTGACCACTAGGTGCCGCGATTGTCAATACAGTCTAATGCATTGTCTATGCAATGCATTAGACTGTACCAAGATGGCGGTTTCCCCACTTCCTGTCTGCGGACGAAAGGGGGGCAAACCAGGACATGGGAGTGACGGGAGCCTTCACAAGGCTCTCTGCTGCCATGTTCGGGTGTCGGATCGCTGCAGCTATGCTGGGGGGTTCCGATTCCCCAAAAAAAGATCTTTTCATGCTCCCAAACCCCCTGGGTTGGGTTGAGTTTTACCCCTTTTAACACCCCGGCTGTGGGGGGGGGGTTTCCGCGGAGAAAACCCCCCTTTAGGGGACTCGGGGTTTTACTCAAAAGTCCAGGGTCTTAAAGGGGGGTTAAAACTAAATTTATTTACCCTTGGGGAGGGGTTTGGAAAGGCAGAGAGAAAAAGGAAAAAAAAGCAATGGGCGAATATAAAAACATTTACAGAAAAACTTTTAAGGCTAAGGTTTTTTCACATGGAAAATTGCGGCGCTACATTGGGGCCGCAATTATTTTTCAGGTAATTTGGGGAGTTGTGCTGTCACATGTACTCCCATGGGGCGGGGGGGGGGGGGGGGGGGGGGGGGGGGGGGCAGCCCATCGGCCTAAATTAAAATTCTTTAACTCGCGGCGTTATTCGCCGCAAGTAATTGCCCCATGTTAATTATCCCCTCCTTTACAATACGATTGTTTTGTACGAGCGGGGAAGGGGGCGAAATCCATGGTTCTCTATGAGATCGGGTTTTACTTTTAATTTGCGGCGCGCATCTCGCACGTTTTAAGATGCAAATCCCAACCAAAATGGGGCCCCCCCGCAATTACGCCGTGAAAAACCCTTAGCCTAAATTGGGGCCTCCAGAATAAACTCCATTTGGTTGGCCCCCAAACCCAACTCCACTGGGGGGCCCCCCCAAAATGAAATTCCACTGGGGGCTTAGGCACCCCAGCAAAAACTGTGGGGGTCCTTGAAAGGGGGACCTTATTTCTTTTAATTTAAAAGGGGGTTTTGTCTCACTACATTGTTTTCATCCACCTAAAGCCCTTGTTTTCCTTTTGTTTCCCTTTGAATTCGGGGGCGTTTTTACTGGTTTTCCACTAGGCTCAGAGAAGCCGGGTTTTGAAATCTATAAAACCCCATGTGGAAACCTTTTTTAGGAAAAATCAAACAGGTCTGTAGCTAAACAACCTGAGGAGTGATAAAGCCCCATACAAGAGGGGAAAACTCAAAAACGGTGGGACACGTTAATAAACCAAATATTGCAAAGGGGATTTTTTTTTGCAAGGTCTTTAACAAAAAAAAGGGCAATCCTTGTAGTGAGAAAAACCCTTTTTAAAATGACCCAAATATTTTCACACCTCCCCAGATAAATAAACATTCAAAGACCCATAAGAAATTGTAAATATTTTTTTTCTTGTTGACATATAAAGGGGTTTTACAAAAAAAAGCAAAAAAAGAAACAGCTAAAAAACAGTGTACAGAATTTTAAAAAAAAAAAATATTTTAATTTGTTTGCATAATGTTTAACATTTATTGCATTCTCCACACAGCAGAGAAATGAAGTGCATAATGATACATGCTTTTTTTTTCCTTTTTTTCAAAAAATTTTTATGCCCTGTTTCCCTTTTCGGGTCACTCCCAAAAAATTTGGTGCCAGCACTGCACAGGCAAAGTTTTTTAAACACAAGGTTACTGGTTACTGCCATGTACTGAAGACTACCCTAGTATGGCCCCAAAGTTTTTCAGCCCCCGCTAGGTTGGGGGCCAAATTCGGGGTTAAAGGGGCCCAATTCAGTGCAGAGTTTGCTTTGGGTTTAAAATAAATACAGGGCATTTGAAAAGTTCTGTTCACACAGTTGGGTTTGTGTTATTCATTTTATCAGGTTTTTTGGTTTTCTTTTTTCTTTTGAATGAATTGGAAAAACTTTTTTTATCAAAAAAAATTTTTAAATTTACAGGTAAAATGAAAAGAGGGGCCGTGTGAACAGGGGCCTGATACTGAGACAATATATTGAGAGATTGGGATTTTCCCGCTTTTGGGGAACCCAAGCTTTTTGCCCTCCAAAAATCATCTTTTTCGAGCCAAAGTTTACTGAACTCCACATGCTGAACCTAAATTTCACATTAATACATTACTACTAATATGAATTTAACACTGCAGTACTATAGGATGGCATTATTTCACATAAAGGAATGAATGAATTTTCAAGTGTTTAAAGAACCACAAGGCCGAAAATATAGCAAGTATTTGTTTAAAATTTTGGGGCCCCATGTATGAAAAAAATTTCTAGGTCTAAAAACCCCACTTTGTTGCCCATAGCAAACCAAAACAGAGCGCCCCCCTCATTTTTTTTCCCGAGCACAATTTTAAAAGAAAGGGGGGGCTCTAATTTGGTTTTTCCCATGGGCAAAACCCAAAAAGTTGTAAAACCTAGACAGTTTACAAACAGTGGCCCTTAATGTGGATATGTACCCGTTTTAAAACCCTTTTTAATGTGTATGATGGGCCTCCGAGCTAGTGCTTTATAAAGGGGGAAAAAGGTTTCTGCAGTTGCCTGCCCTCTTGTTTTTTGGGGGGGGCAAATTGTCCAAAAAAGGAAAAAACCATCCCCGGTGTTGACGTTTTGCCCTTGGGGTAAGTATGCATTTGGGGAAAGGAAGGGTTTATAGAAAAGCCATCGTCAAATAAAAAGTTTTTGCTTGTTTAAAATTGCACCAAAGGGGGGTTAACTTGTTCCTCCTTAATAATTTTTTTTTTTTTTAAAGAAAACTTAAAAATATTGTTTTTCCCAAATTTACCAAGGGGTTTTTTTGATTAAAAAAATTTAAGGGGAATTTTCACACAATTGACAAAAAGGGTTTTTTTAAAGACTATTAAACCCAAATTTCATTTGGGTGTTATGATTTTTTCTTTTTTTTTGAGAAGAGGAAGATTTTAAAATAAACCAATTTTTCTAGGGTACAAACCCCCCTCCTTTTTCCCCTCATTTTCAGCAACCAAAATGACCTGTTGACATCCCTTTTACCCCTTTTTTTAAAATTAAATTTCCAGCACAGAAGCTTTTTTTTTCTATGCTAAAAAGACAAACTTTTTAAAACCCTTTTTGGGTCGAAAACCTTTTGTACTTTAATTTAAAGAAAACCCCGCAAATTTTTTTTTTAATGTAAAAGGGCCCCAGTAGGGAAAAGGGTGGCTGATTGGCAATTTACTGCTTTGAACCCAACCCCCAACCTTTCAAAAAAATTTTCCTTTTTAAAACAGCATGGTGAGAACACCCCTTTAAGTGAATACTATGCAATGGAAAGTGCAAAGTAGCTGTTTTTTTTTTCTCTTAAACTGTTTGAACTGACAAAGTGGTATTCCTATCACATCATCTGAAGGACTGGTCTGTGCTCGCCCCAGGGAATGGAGAAGTGGCTGCACATACGTACATTTGCTCTGCTGTACTTATAATTCCCATAAAGGTAAATGGAGAGAACTGCATATGCCTGGCCACATCTCTATTCCCTGCTGCTGGCACAGACCAGGCCAGTTGGGTGTAAATAATGTGACAGAAACGCCCCCCTTAAATATGTTCAACTTGAAAATTATTGGGGCAGTGAGCAAAGGGCTCAAAAGTTTTCTTATGAAATGAACCCCCGAGACAAACCCGGGGCACAATTCAGTGATTTAAAAAAAAAAACCTTTAAGATTAAAATCCCTTTTTTTTAATAATAATTTAAAGGGATTTTTTAGGTAGACGGGAATCCTTGGGTTTTCCTGTGTACTTATCCCTTTCTCCCTTTTTTTTCATTTCCTGACTTGTTTTTGGGTTTAGGGAAAAAATTCTTATTTGTCAGTTCTGCCTTTACACAAATCTCATATAATTTTAAATTATCAGACCCATTTGGGGCAAGGAAAAAAATTTTTAAAAAAAAAAATTTAAACAGTTTTAAAAAAGGGGAAAATCTTTTTTACTCCCAAACTAACTTTAAAAACAAATTGTTTTTTGTGGGAAAATTTGGGCCCCCTGTGCAATTACATTTTAAAAACGGGAAAAGGGTTTCCCGCCCTTATGAAATTTAAAACATGGAGAACCTAAAATATATTTATATATCAATCTCAAACTTTTTACTGTAGTATCATCAGATTTAGTGCATGCAGGTACAGCATTGTGGATTTTAAAAAAAAGAAACCCCGAAATTTGGGGAGAAATGAGGGGCAAAAAATATAGGGGTTTTTTGTAAAATGTTTTTTCTTTTTAGAAAATTTTCTCGATGGCAAGCGTTTAAACTGGGTTTTTCCCCCCCCTTTTTTGGAAAAAAATTTGGCTTTGGCTTTTTCAATTTCCAAAATTTAGCTTGGAATATCTTCCAAAAAAAATTAAAGGCAGCCATACTCTAATTGTTAAATGGGCTATAATTTTGCATACAACCCCATTGGTTTTTAAAAGGGGTGTGCCCCCCAAAGGCCCTTTAATGGGATTTGATAAGGTTTTTCCAAATCCTTTTAAACCCAAAAGGGGCACACAGATTTTCTTGATGCAAAAACTTTATTCTTTCATATATATTAAATACAGCATGTAAAATCAATACATGATCCGGATGAACCTAATAACATGAAACATATTATTCATAGAGCATATCCCATTACTATCTTCACCCAGATTATGTATTTATTTTGCATGCTGTATTTAATATATGTGAAAGAATAAAGTTTTTCGAACTACATCAAAAAAGATTATATATGGGCTTTTGGGTTGGGTCTTTTGGCCCAAGGGGACCAAAAGGGAAACCGGAGTAGTTCAGAACTTGATAGGATATGACATTCAAGTCTCATAAGTGTGGGTCCTACCTTAGGGTCCTAACTTTCTCAGGAATGGGCCTCTATAAGTGTCATTTTAGAATGCAGAGATGATCGCGCTTGAGCATGTCTCTCCATTCTGTTCTGTGGTTTTTCGAGTACAGCCAAGTGTTTTGTTTTTGCCTTTAAAACAGTGGGAAAAGCCAAGGTTAAATACCGTATTGTTTTTAATTTTATGGTTTTGGGAGGGGGCCCCCTTGAAAATTTTTTTTAAAAAAATGGGAAAAAACCCTTTTTTATGGAAATTTTTAAAAAAATTTTTTGTGGACAAAAACAGTCTTGCAAAAAAAAAAGTATTTTCAACTGTAGGGGTATGTTTTATAGCTGAAAAAAAACATTTGATAAACTCATACCCAAAACTTTTTTTGGGGAGTTTTGGGTGTAAACTTTTCTGGGGGTTAAAAAACAATTTTCAAAAGGGCCCTAGGGAAAAAAAATTCAGATTTCTGCTTCAATTTACACCATTTTTTGGAATTAAATTTTTAAAACTTTTTCAATGGGGCCAAAAAACGGGTTTTAAAAACCCTTACACTTTTTTTTAAAAGGGAACATTAAAAGGGCACAAAATTAAAAAAAAAGATGCATATTTTTGCACAATACAGGCATGTTCCAAAATTTGTAACAGAAATATATTTTTTCAACCCTATGTTTACTTAGGGGATTTGGAGCTCTGTGGCAGAGAAGCAGAACTCTGACCATCAAGTATATGAAGAGATCAGCTAGCAAAGAATCTTGGACCTAAAAATAATATGGTGTTAAAGGAGGAGATCTCTTTGATATTAAAAATGAATGTGAGTGGGTTCATTTTAATTGGAATCTTGACTTTGCAGACATTAATGAATATTCTGTACTGTGCTGTATGTTTTCTGTATATAATGAGCAATGGTAATTTGTTATTTTCAGGCATTGAGTATAAATATGACATAGTCTACTATAAAAAACAAAAAAACATTTTGCAGGTTAAAGCTACATAAATTGTTCCCTAAGGGGGTGTTCCCATCTCGCACATTGATGATATATTGATAAAGATAGGAACGGAACCTACCTTGAGAATGGGCAGGTGACTTTGGTTAACTCTCTGTTCCTTTCAATGGGAGTGCCGAGTGCTTGCACTTGTCTGTACTCGGAACTCCAGCTGAAATTAATAAAGAGTAACCATACAAGTGTGGCCACCTCTCCATTCTAAAATGGTAGTTTGGGTGGTTTGCTCTTTTGATAGGTGTGGGTCCAGAGCTGCTGTGTTTCCTGAAGTGCAGAGGAAATCTTACAATCTTGTACTAGAAAAAGGGGTGGCGTTCACTGGTCCTTTTTAAAAATCGAATTACTGATTCATGAATCTTGAGTAAAAAGGGAATAAATTGTCAAACCCTGCTCAGCAAATACCGGGGTTTGATATTAAAGCAGAGCAAGGCGATTTTAGCAAAATGGGTAAAAGGGCCCCCCCTTAGGGGAATTTAAGGGTAAAATGTGTATTTTTATTGCTTTTTAGCCACTTTTCAGCCAATACGCTTGCTTAAATGTGACTGGGGCAACATTTTAAAAAATACAAAATCTTGGGCTTAAGTTAAGGACAGAATAAATTGAGTTTGTAAGTTAGACAATAGTGTCTGAAAATGTGCTAAATTCATCATATAGCATGAGTAAGTGTGATGAATTTGGAAAATCCCTAGTCTAGGTTTACATTGGAATATTAAATCTGCCCCCATGTCAAAAATGCAAAATATTTTGTAAAGTTTTTCAACATACTACATAGAGTTAAGCAGCAAAATCCCAATATAAGCAAAATTAGGGGATTTCCAGATTCATGAACTTAAAAGGAACCTGTCAGTGGGTTTAGGCTGCCTTATCTGAGAGAAGAATGTGACAGAGGGAGAAAAGCGGTGAATCATTTCCTCACCATTTTCGTGATCTCTCTTGGCAATCAGTGAATTGAGCTATTCCTTTTTATGTCCAAAGGGTGGATATAGAAAAGAGAATGTTTACAGCCACTAAGATCATGAAAATGGCAAGGGAATTAAACACAGTAGGGCACATCTATTATGACAATTGACCCAGAATTTATACATGCTTTACACCACATTTAATCTGTTTTTTAGATACTTCTATGCTTTGTTTGGCAAAGGGGCATAGCGTCTGTAAAAGGGGTGTGGCTTCACAAAAAGAGGTGTGACTTGGTTTGTGACGCTGTGCACCAAAAAATGCACTCAAATGTTACCACAATGATGGGCATAAAGAAATGGTGTAAAGTTAAACAGAAGTGTTTAAGCTTGAGCAAGATTTATCATCCATTTATAAATATGTTGCATTTTTTAACCTGTCTAGTCTTATTTTACATTGTCGAATTATTAGAGAGTATTAAATCTTACCCATTTTATATTAGAAAGATGTATCATTTAAAATTGCATAACAGTTAAAGGGGATCTGTAACATCTCCTGACACGTCTGATTTTAGTAAATCCTTGTGTTCCCTGTGAAATAACAACAATTCTGGAGGATCTTCTCTCATAATTCTGTGTTGTGATGTTCCTTTAGATTCTAGATATATTTCTGAATCTGTCATCTGGGTGTTATCAGTTGAAGGGTGTGTCCCTGCACAGTCTGACATTGTCCAATCAGTATTAACAGAGTCAGTGTGTTCAGGGACACACCACTATGAAAACTGGAATGGCAACACCCAGCTGACTAATTGAGGGACATATTTCTAGAGGGAATAATAGGAGAACAGCACCACACAAAGTTTTAAGAGAAGAGGCTCTAGAGGTGCCTCATGCAATAGTTTCTAAGAAATAATTTTCAGTAAAGATTTTAAGAAAAATGTAGTCCCACTGTCACACAGCAAAGCAGCTGCTTTATCACCAAATTTCACCACCACTTGTTAAATTAAGTGTAATTTGCATTTAATTACTTTTTTCAGTTATGTACGAGAATATTCCTGGGTTTATTCACTAAAGCAGACATGTAGGGGGACATGTATGAAAACTGTCTTGGTCTAAGACTTTTCTTGTTGCCCATAGCAACCAATCAGAGCCCCCCTTTCATTCTTTCAGAGCACTATATGAAATGAAAGGGGAGCTCTGATTGGTTGCTATGGGCAACAAGAAAAGTCTTAGACCAGGTTTTCATACAAGTCCCCTTACAATGTCTAAGTTTCTTTTTAGGCTTCATTTACCTTAAAACAGACATTTTATGATTATAATAAAGTATGACATTGATGTGGCATTGGATATGGATTGTGTAAATTTATAAAATTATATAGGGAAAACATTTAAAGGTAACCTGTCACATTGAATATGCTATTTGATCTGCAGACAACATATTATAGAGAGGAGCAGATTTAATTTTGTGTAGAAAGATTCAGAAGAATTTATAATATATTCATTTAAGTTATTGGTTATTCTGGGTTTAGAAGTCCAGTGGGTGGTCTTATCAGTGATTGACAGCTATCTCTTTATGTACACTCATACCAGGAAGGCTGTCACTGATAAGACCGCCTACTGGACTCTTTAACCCAGTATGAGCAGTAACTTAAATGCAAATTTTACAAGTTCTACTGAATCTTTTCAGACAACACTCTTAATCAGCTCAGCTATTCCTGCTCTATAACATGCCACCAGCAGATTAGATAGCATGTTCAGTGTGACAGATTCCTTTTGAGCTATCTTATGATGGCTGATTTGTCTCTCTAAATACTGTCCTATGTAAATGTCCTACTAATGCTGAAGTAGAAGGTGCATTTATCTTTACTACATGGTCCATAAACATGAGATCCTCACCTCACAAAGAAAATATTATTTTATGAATGAAGCTAAACTGGAAGAATCTGTGTCATCATAGGGCACCTTCTGTTGAAGGGTATGCTGGATTAACAAAACCGTGTTCAAGTATATTAATAGATAATAGGAGGGGGTCACCCCTTTGAAGATCCTTATGTATCTCTCAGCCCTTAAGGGGACTAAAAACTTTGTTTGCTCTTCATTAGATTGATAGCCCATAAATTCATAAATTTGGTAACACTTCCTTTCTCCAGTAATGGTGCTGAAGGAGAACTGATCACCTGCTACTGGATTTCCCCACCGATTTGCAGTTGATCACGAGGGGACCGGCAACCGGACAATTGTGCGGGAACCCTACGACCAACACAGAGATTGTCCAAAACAGACAACCAACAGAGAGCAGCAGTGATAATAAAATGCTTATAAACATATTTGGCAAGCTAATTTCCAGCTATTTAGCAGACACAATTGTAATCCCTATCTCAATGTTATTTTCTTTAATGAACATTGTATTTGGTGAATACTTATATTAAACACTGACATAAATTATGAACAATGTAACCATGTCTAGACTCATGAACAACAGGACAACCTTAAGGCTATGTTCACACGGCTTATTTCAGGGCGTATTTATGGACGTATTTACGTCCGCAAATACTTCCCGAAATACGTTTCAAATAATGAACAATTAGATTAACATTGATTCCAATGTAAAATACGCCTCGTCGTTCACATGAGGCGTATTTTCGCGACGTATTTGCGGGCGTAAATACGTCCGTAAATATGATCGTAAAATTAAGTCCCCTGTCACTTATTGAGGCGTAGTTTGCAACGTAAATCCCCATAGTAAAGAGTGGGGATTGTATTTACGACGCGAAATACGTGCCACACTTTGTGACACGTATTTGAAACGTATTTCGGGACGTATTTGCGGACGTAAATACGTCCGTAAATACGCCCTGAAATAAGCCGTGTGTACATAGCCTAACCTGCCTGGATAGTCATTGTACTGCACTGCTTGATATGTTGGTGACATAACTAAGGACAAAAGTTGTTTCACCTTCTATAAGTGAAGCAACAGGTTCAGCTTGATTTTCCAATAAAACTGCCTTAGAGGTGTTACAATATAAGCAAGATCCAAGGTCTAGAAGCGACATATATTGTTAGATTGTTACATATTCTCTAAATCCACAGGCCATCTGCATATTTCAGACGTTATATTTTCATTTGATTAAGGAAGCTGTTCCTGCACATGACTGTTTTAAGTCCACATTATAGCAGCAAATTAAAAGGCCCCTACTTCAGTCCCCCAGGGCCGATATGGCTTGCTATTTCCACTGGTGCTTGCTTGCCGAGGACTAGAAGTTGCAGACACTGGAGAAGAAACAGCTGTTGCAGAAGCTGCCATTGCTGCTGCTGCCCCTGGTGGAAGTAGAGGGAATGTTCCAGCAAATGACAGTGGAAAGCTGTGTGCAGCAGCAGCTGCTGCCGCATGTACTGTAGCTGAAAGTGAGAGCAAAGAGGTAGAAAGAGGAGGAACACCTGAAGCTACACCGCCCACGGAAGGCACTCTTAGAGCAGCATCTGCATGAGCAAATGTAGCCGTGAGAAGGGCAGAACCATGTTGTGATGGTAACTCTGCATTTGTGGAAAGTCTGCAAGGCATGTTCTCAGAGGAAGAGAGTCCATTTTGTTGGAGCAATGAAGCTGGAAGTTGATGGAAAGCTGCCGCCCAGTGGTGAGGATGCAGGGAATGCTGGTGCTGAGTCATTGATGTCATAGCTACCGCTTCCCTCTGGGAGGCACATGTGCTAAGATGAGACACCAGTCGAACTCGAAGGGGGTCCGTTGTGTCCAGGCCTTCAACAGAACTGAGATACCTTGCAACTTCTGTTAAACATTCTCGAAAACCAATGCTCATGAAATCCATAGCCAAGGCGTGGGCATCAAAGTAACCTTAAAAAGACAACAAAAAAAATGGTGATCAATTGGGGATTTTCTAGATTTCTATTCAATATGCTGTAAACACTGGATAATCAGGACATTGGAGGAGATCAGATGCTGTGTAAGGGAAATGTCTAGGAATTGCTGCTTTATTTTACTTTATCTCCACAGCGCCCTATATTTAAGGTGCTGGTAAGATGTAGTTACCATGAAGAGCTGTAAATATATGGCACAGGAGTGGCACAAATTAAGGTGATGTACTTGTGCCATTCCCAGACACTCTGCTTCAATGAAAACAAACAACATCAACTCCAGGACCAGAATGAGCAGAGCGACTTCCGCCATGTGGACGGGGGCCTCAGCGGGGGCCCGCCACCTTGCCGTCCCAGAGACTAACATTATGAGCGGCGCGTATACGCCACTAGTAAATGACATGTCACTTTTCTCCCCCCGCGCCGTATTCACCGAGCGGGGCGAGAAGACGTCATCCATAGTTCTCTATGAGAAATGTGGATTACCGTAATGACTGGGTCGTATTCCAGTCGTAATTCGCACAGTACGGACTGAAATACGTCACATTTAAAGACGTGTGAACATAGCCTAAAAGAAACCTAAAAGCAGCTCCCAGGCCTATCAAATACAAGATCCTATTTGGATCTTCTGGAGGCTCACAGTCCTTGCAAGTTGCTATGGGTTCTGAGAGGCTACCCTCTACCAAAGCCTTAAAAGGATTTTCTCACTAGGCTGTTTCACTGAGTCACAAGCAGTTTTACACTCCCTCTGTCTCCTCAGGCTGTGGGTGGTTCTAAAGCTGTGATCAACATATCTATCATCTCTGTAAGTAAGTGGGCCATTACACTGACAAGTGCAGGAGATGCTATCTCTACAGTAAACACAAGGTACATGTGCTGTGAGAACTATAAACAATGGCGTATCTGTAAACTTGTAAGAGATAATTAGTTTGCTCTGGACCTCAGTCCATCCATGCATTGAATCACTCCCTGCTCTTAGCTCTCTGCTCTAAACAAATATCAAAAGTTATAGTCAGGGAACAAGGTAACCATAGAAACCTGTGTGCACTCAAAGCACATAAAATATCTCTTATCGCATGACTAAAGTAAAATCTATTGACCAATGTATTTAGAACCATCGCAAACCACCCACTCTCCCCTCCTGCAGCTATACAGTAAGACTGGGTTCACAAAGTGTTTTTGTAGCACTAGATGTAAAACCAGGAATGGATCCAAAACAAAAAAGAGGTAAAAGCCTGTCCACTATACTTTTTTGCCTGTAGGTTTCATTCCTGGTCAATAGGCCTTGGTGTGTAGCTGCGAGCTCTGCACGGAAATTTTAAAAGTTTATAGTGCTGACTGCCTGACTTGTAAAGCTAGCAGCATTGGACAAGCACTAACTTTGCCCCCCAACCTCTTAAAGGGATTTTGCCACGATCTCATTTCATACCTCCTGTATTCAGCTCTTCAGCTCTTTGTGGTTAGAAGGGGGCGTGTGTGATTTGTTTGAATTGCAGATCATGTGACTCAGCAGGATGACATCACCATGCCCTTCCTCTCTTTAGTCAAAGAAAGGCATGTTTATGTGTAGAACTGTAAATAGCTACATTGTAGCTCAGAGGTAAAACTTTTGCCTCCAGGCACAAGGGTCCTCGGTTCAAATCCCTGCAGGAACCAAACCTGTGAATTTTTTTTTCTCTTTATCAATACACACACCTCATTGAGGTTTCTTTTTTTAAATTTATTTGAACCTTTTGACTAATTACTAAGGAGTACAGAGGACGGGAGTAAAGGGACAGCACCCGGGGTTTGAACACTCAGTAGTTGCCTGAGAGGAGAGGTGATGTCTGAGCATGTGCATGTGTATCCCCTACAGCTGTAAACACTGGATCACTAAAGGAGCAGCTAAGACAAAAAACAGTGCAGAATTTTTAATAATGATGAATGATGAAATGTTTATTATTTAATTTACAAACTTCCCACATCAATTTTACTTTGTGGCAAAACCCTTTTAAGGTGAACACCACCCTAGGTGGTTGCTCATAAAAACAACATTTGCTTTGATATCCCAATGCAAAGACTTCTGTATGCAATGGACAAAAGTGAAGCTGAAAAATAGGGACATGTATGTGCAATATGTGTGTAGTTGATTGTATATAGGTACACAGCTCTTAGGAAGGGGAAATCAACTGACCCTGACAAAACCACATAGCTACATCTACTATGCTCCATTGACTTGAAACAGTAAATAACGCATCCACATTTATTGTAAGAAAACCACAACAAACATGGGAGAAGAAAGCCATCTTGTCCTACTTCAAGTCAGGTCAATTACCCTGATGTGGGGATGAAAGTAGACCATTGTGCTTTGCTATTATAAAGTATCATAGCGTCTAGTAACATAATACACTACTGTGCTTGCAATGAAATAATACAGCACAGAAAAAATTAAGAACAGCAGTTACCAAAACTCCAAATAAATGTATGGTGGTGCCTCTTTACTTGTTTTGTGGGGAAGGGACATTCCAGAGAAGCTTTCCCATGGTTATTCTGATCCACAGTGTCTCTCCCTGGCTTGCTCACAAACACACGCACACACAAAGATTAAAGGCTCCGAATGAAGGGAGATCCCTTTCTTTTGTCTCTCCCAAGCTGAAATTTACTTTATTTTGGAGCCTGGATAGTTTGGGAGACTTGAACATGTGATATGTTTAGTGCTACCCTGCAGAAGTCTATGACATGTTTTGTCACTTAAGTGCAAACTAAGAACATCTTTCTGTGGTATTCCTTCATCTAAAAAGCTAATGGAAGAAATCTACAGTATATGTCACAAACATACGAACAACAAACTTGACTTACGCATTTTCCAAATTTAGAGCTTAAAGGGATTTTCTTGCTACAAAGATCATATCTGTAATGATGGGGACAGGAAAAATAAGCACTTTTGCAATTGGTTTGCATTACATAAATCATGTAGTATAGCAGATATTAGCTAATCTGTAAGTGTCTAGAGCTAAATCTGCTGTCATTGGCTGCCTGATATTTACTTCATCCCTGGTCGGGACATGCCCCCTGTGTGGGACACACCCCATGTCCTGTGATTGGCTGCCTGCAGTCTCTGTGCTCACCCCAATCTGAGCTGTGCAAAAATGAAAGTGAAACTGGCTCCCCCAGTTTTCTGTGTAGGGTGCTGGATGTGTCTATGTAATAAAGACTGCCTGAGATCTCTATGATCCTCTCACAGTGACAGCTCTATGTGAAGGATCTGGGCAATTAAGGAGTTTCCAGCTGTTAGATTCACTCTCCCTATGAATAACAGCACTGTGTCAATTCCGACTGAAAGTACCCACTCCAACCTTCAGAGAGGTTTCTCTTACCTCTCACGCAGTAACTTCATAACATTTAGAAGGTACAATATACTATTAACGACTATCTTTATTGTGATGATAATCATGCATAAACCTTTTAGCACATTCAATCAATTTAAAACATCTGGAATTAGTGGTATACTTAAAGAGGTTTTGCCACAAAGTAAAATTGACGTAGGAAGCCTGCAAATTAAATTTTTACCATTCATTATTATTAAAAATTCTGCACCATTTTTGTTTTAGCTGATTCTTTAGTGATCCATTGTTTACAGCTCATCTCCAGGGGATACAACCAGAGCTCCACAGTCCTGGTCAGACATGCTCAGACATCACTTCTCCTCTCAGGCAGCTACTGAGTGTTCAAACCCCAGGTGCTGTCACTCTATTCCCGTCCTCTGTATTCCTTAGTAATTAATCAAACAGTGCAAATAATTTAAAAAAGAAAACTCAATGAGGTTTGTACAATGATTAAGAGGAAAAAAAAAGACACATGTTAAGTTCCTTCAGGGATTTGAACCTAGTACCCTTGTGCCTGGAGGCAAAAACTTTACCTCTCAGCTACTCACAATGCTTTATATAAACAGACCTTTCTTTGACTACAGAGAGGAAAGGCCTGGTGATGTCATCCTGCAGGGTCACATGATATGTAATTCAAACAAATCACACACGGCCCTTCTGAGCACACAGAGCGGAAGAGCTGTATATAGGAGGTATGAAATGAGATTGTGGCAAAACCCTTTTAACTCTTTATGCTCCGGCAAACTTCAGGCCCCTGAGCGAGTCGGTACTTACTCCCAAGCCTGGGTAGTCTGGAGACTTCAGACACCGGGCAGAACATAGTGAAGTGCACGCCTGGTGTGTCTGAAGTCTCCACACTACCCAGGCTTGGGAGTATGTATGGACTTGCTCAGGCGCCTGAAGTTTGCCGGAGCATAAAGAATGAAGTATACCACTGATTCCAAGTGTTTTAAATTGATTGAAAGTGCTAAAAGGTTTATGCACAATTCTCATCATAATAAAGATAATTGTTAATCAGGGGCGTAACTAGGATAGCCTGGGCCCCAAAGCAAACTTTTGGATTGGCCCCCCCCCCACTTTTGAGTGGGGCTCCACACAGCTGGGGCCCGGAGGGAAGGGGCGCTGGGGGCCTTCAGAGGGGCTCCACACAGTTGGGGATAAAAGGGGGGGCTTGAGAGGGGCCCCACACAGCTGAAGCCCAAGGGAGGCAACAGGGCCTTGAGAGGGGTCCCACACAGCTGGAGCCCAAGGGGGGCATCAGATGGACCCCAGGGGCTTCTGTGTGGCAGGGGAGTTAGTGGGGGGCCCCAGTGGCTTCTGTGTGGCAGGGGGGTTAGTGGGGGCCCCAGGGGCTTCTGTGTGGCAAGATGGGGGGTTAGGGGGGGCCCCAGGGACTATGGGGCCGCAGGCGCGGTTAGTGGGGGCCCCAGGGGCTTTAGTGTGGCAGGAGGGGTTAGTGGGGGCCCCAGGGGCTTAAGTGCGGCAGGAGGTGTTAGTGGGGGCCCCAGCGGCTTTAGGGCGGCAGGAGGGGTTAGTGGGGGCCCCAGGGGCTTTAGTGTGGCAGGGGAGGTTAGTGGGGGGCCCAGGGGCTTCTGTGTTGTGGTGGGGGCTTAGTGGGGGCCCCAGGGGCTTCTGAGTGGCAGGGGGGGCAGAGTGGGGGCCCCACGGGCTTCTGTGTGGTGGGGGGGGGGGCTTAGTGGGGGCCCCAGGGGCTTCTGTGTGGCGGGGGGCTTAGTGGGGGCCCCAGGGGCTTCTGTGTGGCGGGGGGGGGCTTAGTGGGGGCCCCAGGGGCATAGGTGAGGAGGGGGGCTTAGTGGGGGCCCCAGGGGCTTCTGTGTGGTGGGAGGGGGGTCAGTGGGGGCCCCAGGGGCTTTGGTGCGGCAGGGGAGGTTATTGAGGGTCCCCACAGTATTATAAAGTGTGAGGAGAGCTTGGGCTGGGCTCCTAGTCCCAGCAGCGTCTATCACTTACTTCTCCTGCTCCAGCAGTCTGTGAACGGAGTCGACCCCTCCCTCTGCCTGCGGGTGGGATGTCTGATCATTTGAATCACCGAAGCCCCGCCCACAGGCAGAGGGAGAGAGGGAGTGGCCGACTCCATTCACAGACTGCAGGAGACATAAGTGACAGATGCTGCTGGGACTCGGAGCACAGCCCCAGCTCTCCTCACACTCTGAGCTGCACGGGCCCCAGTGGGCAGGCTATTTTGTGGAACAAGAAGGCCTGCTTACAGCGGGCCTCCGTGTTTCACCGGGCCAGCGGCCATGACCACGGGGCAGCGCTGTCTCTGAATGCTCGGGCCGGAGAGCCCGGGCGTTCAGAGGCGGGATGCGCAGGGCCCCTCAGCTCTGCGCCCGCCGCAGTGAACTGTTAAGTTCACTGCCGGCGGGCCCAGCCAGGAGCGGCATTACCGGGGTAGCAGACGTGGTAGCAGCTGCCCTGGGCCCCCTAAGCGCACGGGCCCCGGGGCAGCTGCTACATCTGCTACCCCGGTAGTTACGCCCCTGCTGTTAATAGTATAGTGTACCTTCTGAATGTTATGAAGATTCACTCTCCCCCCAAATAACACAGCCTTATACACACCTGCATTGGTGTAAACAGTTATACATACAGCCTGAACTGATTAAACAAATGTAAGAAATGCACTCTGCTCCCCCCTCTGGAGGTAGAGGGAAAGCAGACTGCATTTCTCACATTTGTTTCATCAGTTCAGGCTGTATTCATCACTATTTAAACCAATGCAGGTGTTCTGGTTACAAGGAGCCTGGGAGGGAGGTGACAGCTCCCCAGGCATGAGAGCTGACCACTGCAGGAGGTCTGCAGAGCTGTGACATCCTCTCCCTTCTACTGCTCACACAGAATAATGATGTCACCAGTCTTCAGTGAGGGAAGACACGTCTACTGGGAAGAAGAACCAACCCTGGATTTGAAGCTGTAAGCGAGAAAGAAACAGCTCATGTCTGTGAAAGCCTGTGGTGGGAAAACCCCTTTAATTTAGAGGCTTGTGGCTGACTATACTAGGTACCTGAACTTTAGTCTATGAACACTTGAATCCTTGCAAACCCTTATATACCTTATTTTCAGTCCAAATCTTAATGCTTAAGCACCTGATGTGTCAGGAACATACATCAAGAAAGACAGGTCTCCTAAGAAATTATACCAAGTGCATGTGTAAAATCCGTTTTCAGTGCTAGTGAATATGTTGGTGCTATATTAAAAAGCAGAATGGAACGATAATAAATGCACATCACATTTATATGTTACTATCCTGCACACAAAACTACATATAAATCTCCCACATGTTAAAAGGAAGGTACACTTAAATATGTGATTCAGTCCTATAATATAATTAATTCCATTCTGTCCCAATGTCACTAACTTGGTAAACATTAGGCATATAATAAAGTTATTCCCTGTGATTTCACACTGGAATCACTGTGTAGAAGACTATATAGATGTAGAGTTGTATGAGGTAAGATTAGTACTGCATAAGGATCACTTTTTTAAAAAATATTTTAACATACACAAACAGAAGACATAGTACAAAGTACATAGTACAAAATCTATAACAGCATTGTGTGCACCATCCAAAGCCCTTTCCTTTCTTGGATTCACAATAGTACCAATTCAGAAATCCCAACAGTTGTCACTTTCCCTCATTAATTGAGAAGCAATTAAATGTCCATAGTCTATCCAAGAGCCATTACCAATAGTTCTCAACCCCTAAACCAAGATGGCAGGCTCAAAAAACAGGGTAACCATCTCCTCTCCTGCACCATATTAATAAGGCTAAGACTACACAGCAAATTTAGACTGTTGACATCAAGGGCGAGATGTCCGAAAATTGGCGGTGCTACGTCAGTTTTTAGGTGCATTAAATAAGTGTAAAGTGCGCCAGAAAGTCCGACCCTATCAAAAATCTGGCGTTAGGTATACCTTGCATAATAAACATAATGCACCTAAAAATGATGTGCTGTGCGCCTCCATAACGAAATGCGCCTATTGAGGTGCATAGCACATTATTACAAGTGTATATGTGTTAGGCACATTTCACATTTTACAAGTATATATTAGGCACATTATAAGTATGTGTTAGGCGCATTTCATATACTTGTAATGATGTGCTATGCGCCTCAGTAGGCACACTTTTTTATGGAGGCGCACAGTGCATCCTTTTTAGGTGCATTACACTGTGTCGGTCCCAGCATATAATGCGCCTAGTATTGGTGTACGACAGTTCATTTACATCCAAAATATGGCGTCAAAAGCGGTTTTAGCACAATATAGACTGAACAACTGGCATTGGCATGTTGGGAAATGTCGCCCCAAGTCTCCATCAAACAAATTGTTTGATCTGTTGGCAACTCACTGTCATGCAACTATTTTTGCATTTCTATTTTGTAAAAACCAAAAGAAAAAAACAAGGTCATTAGTAAGGGTACGTTCAGACAGTGGATTACAACATGATTCAGCGGCGAGTCAGTGTTGTATCCGTATTGGAAATTCTGCGCTTCCACAGAATTACGACAAGGAAACAACACTGACAGTTCAATGCAGATTTTCTACCTCCTATATTTAGTACTGTCGGTGCGTAAAACGTGTTAAAGAATTGACATGTCAATTTTTTGAAGGCACGGAAAGTACTGGTTAATACTCACGTAAAATCAGCATCGTCTGAACAATGGCGCTGATTTTACATAGAGTATAATGGAGGTTGCTTTACCATCGGATTGGACGCCAATTCTGAGGCAGATTCAGCACTGAATTCCACCCCCAGAATCAGCGTCCAAATCCGCCGTCTGAATGTACCACACAAGTTACACTGTAGTATATGAAAGAAAGCCTTGCAACTGTGACAACTACTGGATGCATTTTGCAAAGTGTGATCCTTATGTCACACGACCAAAGTTGTTTTGTTGCACTAGGCTAAAGCAATAGGTCATTTACAACTATTTTTTTGCCAAGTCCCACCTGCTAGCTTCTTCTTGATTAGCTTTGCTAACTTGTCTTTTTTCCCAATTTTACAGAGGATCTGTGGGCATTCTTGTAAAGTCTGTTTTAGTATATTATGGAGCTCACTATGAAATAACAATTGTGGAACTTCTTTCCTTAGATCTCTATCTTGTGTAGTTCCCTTGTTATTTCACCTAGAAATTTGTAACCAATCTGTCAGCTGGGTGTTACCAATTGGAGTGTGTCCCTGTACAGTCTGATATTAGCCAATTGCTGCTAGAATGGTAACACCCATCCGACGGATACAGTAATACATTTTTAGAAAGAATAACAGAGGAACAGCACAAAACAGTTATAAAAAAGAGACTCCAGAATTATTTCACAGGGAAGACAAGTATTTACTATAATAAACATGTCAGGAAATGTCATCGGTCCTCTTGAAATTTTAGGCTATGTTCACAGGGCGCAATTGCGGGGCGTACAATACGCCCCTCAATTGAGTCGGGTGTTTGGAAGTCGCGCTGATCGGCACGTACTCCCACGACGCGGGGGGGGGGGGGCAGAAGCCCGCCGGCCCCATAGACTGTCATTACTCACGGAGCGTAAGCCGTGTACGCCCGGGGAGAGGAAGTGTAATCCATAGTTCTCTATGATAACTGTGGATTACCGCAATTTCGCTGCACATCTCACTCGTATTAGAGCGCAAATACAGCGCGAAATGCGCGCCGAAATTTGCCCGTGTGAACATACCCTAAAGGTCTGGGTACCGGCCTGCCTAGTTGACTTGTTGTGTCTGAATCCTCTATTTTTTAGACTAACTTGTTCATTTTGTACAGGGAAATTGCATTTCATGATTGCAATGATGAGCTAACAAAAATTTCCAGAAATTAAAGCTAATTGAAGAAAACTAATTTTCCAAATAGGTTATTCTTCTCCTTCTCTCAAGTCCTAATCATCGACTTATCTTCCTCCGTTCCTCTTTTCCAGTTACGTCACCATTCAGTGCTGTCACTCCTGAATGGTAATATAAATGAGTGATATGTGACAGCTGCAGCCCACCAGTGACTGCAGTGGGGACGTGCCCATTTGGAAGTAGAAAAATGAAAACAGAAGACCAGAGAGGAAGGTGAGTATAGGTTTTTTTTTTATATTTTTGGATTAGGGCCCCAGCAGCATACATTTTTTTTTAAGAACTGGACAACCCCTTTAATCTTCTAAAACCTTCAGGCCTCTATCAGTTGACAGTAGAAACCTACTCCTGCTTACTACAATGGTATTATAACATTAGCAATGGGGATTAGTTATCTGCCCAAAATAATCACTGCATTATTTATGGTGGTAGAAAATGAATTAAAAAGAAACAAAAACTGTACAGCCTCCCTGTAGAATGTAAATGCCTGCAAACTGACCAAGAAACGCTTTGTACACAGAAAGGCATCCGGAAGTGAATTTCTATGCTGTGATAATCACAGGAACAATTATTCTCTCCATTTCCTTTCTGGCCATTGTGCATCTGTACATACATCACTCTGTTCTTTTTTGTGCCCCACAAAAATGTGTGGGCAATAAATGGAGCTCCCCTCCTGCACTTCCTCCTCTCCGGGCAGACACCACGTCGTACCATTGTAGGCCTCCGGGGCTGCTGTTTATTTTTTCCAATGTTTGTGTGTTTGTTTTGTCTCTGTGCACAGATTTTCGCCGTCTTTGCAAAACCCCAAACAAATCTGTGGCTGGACTGTCTGTGAATGAAGCTTTTACTCCCACAGTGTTATGAAAGCAAACACAAGCCCAGGGTCAAGTGCTTCTTTTGTGCCTGTAGTTCGTTCCCACGAATTCAATCCTACCATTAGCAATGATTTCTACTCCTTTCATCTGGATCCACCTTCCAGCATTTGTCAAAGGGATGTTTGCTTAGACTGCCATGCTCATTTGCAGTGTATAAGTACAGACAGTAAAAGCCTTACCTTTACCTCCAGTAGCTTGCAGCATTTTCAAATGATCTACCGTCATCTGGAGAATTTCAGCTTTTTCTAATTTTGCAGATCCCTAAAAAAGTATATACATAACCGTTAATGGAACTTACTTCTAGGACTGTGAGGAAAATTTACTGTTCAATGCCATTCACATTTATAATAACCCTCTATACACCTCCTCTACAGCAGGCAGGACTAGCCTGATATTAATAAATCCTTACTCATTGACTTTCCGTAGTTTCCAGTAAAAAAAAAACTGCAGCAAATGCTATAGAAGGATATTGTTTAACCAGTCTCCTATGTGTTCTTTATGATTTTACTAATGTTGCATTGTCATACACTTATAACTGACATGTTAAATACATATTTTACACAGCTATTCAAGGTATCTCCTATGTAGTACAATTGCTGAATGTCATTGTTTTCTATAATCAGTTCCTGTCCTGGCATATTTTCATTTTTATTAGTACATGCAAGATTCACTACCACACTTTAGCAAAATAGGCTGGATGGGCGTATGTCTTTTTTCGGCCTAACAAACTATGTAACATTTTCTTGCAATTGGTTATCCTACTAATTATTTTGCATTTTTATGTCAAGCTTTATTTGCATTACAGTCTTACATTCCTTTTTTTTAATAATATGGGGTGAAATTGTAAAAAAGGAAAACATGTATGTTTTTAATTTTTTTTTATTCATTTTTTTTAAACAGCAAAATTGGAGGTAAAAAAATGTTTTGTGATTGTGTCACATTTTCATTAAGGACATTTTTTTAATTTTTATAAAGTTTAGGGCTGTCAGGGGTGAGGCTAGTACTTAAAGTTTGGGTTATTAGTAATTTTTTTGTGTGATTACTTTTATTAATTTGTTTTACATATTGTGCCCATCATACAGTCACAAAAAACCGTTTGGAGGGGAGGGTGCCTTATTTACATCACTTTTTTTGCGATTTTTCCTGTCATAGAATATAGCACACAGAACTCACTTCGGACCTGATCTGGGTCTGATAAGACCCAGCAGTAGATCCTGCAGTTGCTGAAGCTCAACGATCATGTGACCTCCAGTGCCAGGAAGTTCTGGGTGATGTATTTTCATCGGAAACATAGCCAGGACCGTAATAAATTGCCCCTACCTTCTCAATAGAGGGCCTGTGTTAGGAGACCGAAAAACCTGAATGGGGACAGACAGACAGTGAGCCCTAGGCTAGGCTCTCCAAGGCTGTCCCTGCCTACTTGCTGGTCCGACGCACAAAACAAAGACTTGATAGACAAATACAATATAGAAAAGTCAGGAGGGAAGGGGTCACAACCAGAGAGTAGCAAAAGTACAAAGACTGCAGGCTGAAAACAGAGGGCAAAAACGCGGGCCAAGCGGTAAATATCCAAGTAGTCAAATCCAACAAACAATGCTATCTCCAGTACAAAGACTATCACCAACACTGGACGAGTGGAAATATGGTCTCAATAAGGGATGTCAGAGTCTGGTTTCAGGATGGAGATTGGACCAGCCCTCTGACATCCAGACCACAAAGAACACACACACAGGTCAGAAAGGTGAGTGGTGAAGGCAGCTGTCACCACTCAAGCCATAGGGCTAGCAAAGAACCAGACGAGTGTGACAGAGTGGTCAATCACACCCCAGTCAGCACAGAATCAGACAGTGTTCAGACAGTGCCAAAATCTGCTGCATACAGGTACAATCATTGCCAAAAGCGCAGTCTCTGCCATACCTTAAAGGACAGAGTGCTGCGCCGTGGCCTGAACCGGCACAGTCATGACAGCCTGGCCGTCAATGACAGCTGACTCTCTGCTCCCAAAGCTTCACAATTAGCATGCAGCTGTGAACATTTTAAAACGGCCCTTCAGAGTTGGACATTTACTCCTTGGAAGTGTAAAGTCTAAGGGCATTTTCACATGGAATATTTGCGGGGTGTATTTCGGCACCTAAATGTGCTGCAATACACCCAACGTATGCCCACGCAAATATGGTAAAATCATAGCACTTGTTGAGTGCTATGATTTTAAAGCGTATTCCCTGACGCATATGGCGCACTGCGAAAAAAGAAGTGACGTCACTTCTTCCTGGCACTTACGCCACAAGGAAAACTAAAGTGAATGGGGGCCGGCACAGAGCACTCTAGAAGTACGTGCTGGCACAGAACGCGCCACTATATGCCTGGATTATGCTGTGTGAACATACTTTTAGGGTATTCGGCATCTAGTTTTAAAACCACTATCTGACATAAAATCAAATTAAACCTTGCCCGTTTTAGGTCAATTAGGGTGTTTCTGATGTGCAATAAAATACATCCACAGAAGCTTCCAAAGACATAACATCATCATATGGACTGTCCCAAATTGTTGAAAGACATAGTAATCCTAGTGTATGTAAACTTTTGACTTTGCAGAAAGTAATAAAAATGCCTTAAAAATGTATCTCATTACTCTAGCAGGCATTTGGCAAATATAAATAATTTTGGTAATCCTAATTGACCTAAAATGGGTAAGGTTTATTCTTATTTCATGTCAGATAGTGAGAAAAACATGCATCTGTGTCTTTTTATATAGCGTATGTAAACTTCTGGTTTCAACTGTACATATTTATTTATTTAAAGGGATTATCTGGGAGTTTAATGATTTCATAGAACACTATAAACAGCATTTATATTGAAAAGTAAAGATACTCCAATACCATCATGTGTTTCTTTTCTTCTCTTTTGCCTCCTTATTCATTTATCATAAGATCAGTGAAACTTCCTGTTTGTAGTAGTGTCAGTAGTTCTCCTGCAGCTATTTCCTACAAGTCCCAGAATCCCTTGCAGTTACAATCTAGGACTTCTCTGCACCCACGCCTTAATCCTCATAGCACTGTTCATTATCATTCTCAGACACGCAAACCTTATGCCCCTGCATCTCTGCTGCACTTCACTCCCTGGTTGTCTGCAGTAGGTTGTGTGTAGTACAGTCACCATTTTGAAACATGGGAAAAGACATTCTTTCCTCATCCCATAATATATGTAATACAGTACATGTACAAATATATATAATTTGGTTTACATATTTCTATGTATGTGCTGTACATCCCACACAGCAGGTACACAGCTATCCCATCATTGTAACTCTGGTTGCTGTGGGGAATGTTGCATCACATTCATGCACACTGGATAGCCTAACTAGTATCGAAGAAAGTTGGGATGTCCATCCCCACAGCAATAATGGAAGATGTTTGCCCTGTTGTAGGGTTGGTCATCCTAGCTGCACAAAGTGATGACAGTGTCTCATGACACATTTACCCTGACACTTGATTTAAAGATGCAGAGGAGATTTTTTTGACTGCTGCTGAGAAGGTCCAATGCAAGATTATAGCCATAAACAAGTCTTCGACTATTTCTCCTATCGACTAGTGCACATAATAAAGGAAGCAGTGATGAGTACTATGGATACATGTTATCACTGTTTGTAAAAAACTCCTCCCCGATAGCAGTCTGAAGATTATAATTCAGTCAGACCTCCTAGTGTTTACATAGTGACTGATGAGTCAGTGTATGAGCCAGCTCTTCTCTGCTCAGGTCACACCAAGTGCAGTGTTTCTGAGCTGAGTCTGGCTTCAAAGCACATCCACTGTGTGAGGACAAAACGTTTATTCAGGCCATGTGATCAATGGATGTCACATGATATGCAGGAAGTAAGTAAGGGGAGCAAAGGGCTCTCTGTCTCCTTTTGCAAAGCAGAACAGGTAAATAATTTTTAATGAGAATCAATTACAAAGTTCAATATAATTAAGGTGGGAGATCTATAACAAATAAAAAGACCTGGAAAGTCCTGGAGAACACCTTTCATTTCCCCATTGCCCATAAAGTTAAAATAACCTTTAGGGGTGATATTTTTCTTGCCATTCCAGGGGCAGTTTGGGTGTTTTTACATTTGATGAATGCAGATTTTCCACAGCATGTATGCATGCAGAAATTCTGCAGTGCATTACAGCATTAGTAAAGTGGAAGAAAGTTAAAAGAAATTAGAAAAAAAATCCATCCCTCAAAAAATTAACATAACGTCCTTCGGGAATTGGCCTGCAGTGCTGATTTTAAATTGGCAGCATGTTATTTAATGTGGTGAAAAAGGTCTAGAATGTTTGTAGATTTTCCGCACCGATTTTGAAGGGGGTAAAAAACTGTAAGTGTTGTAGATTTTTTGCAAAAGCACTGCAGATTAAAAGCAAAATCTGCTACTGCAGATTTTAAATACATTAAATAAAATAAATTAAAATATTGCACTTTAAAATACACACAATCTGTTGGTAGATTTGATGCTGTGAATTTACTTGCTAGCTCCTAATATAGCCGAGTAAGTGTGCCTGCCTCCTCATTCTGTAACACAGTCAGTTTGTAGCTATGAGCTGACCTGTAAGGAGAAAGTGGGTCTTGGGAACTCCCTTCTAAGAGACTACAAATATGTAATTGTTTGTTACACACTTAAGAAGCATGTATATAAAGTAATGCAAATCAAAAGGTATGGTGAAAAAATTATAAGAAGCAACATGTTGGTTCATAATGTGTAACAAAAACTAATGAAAAAACAAAAGTTCTTACATTACGCATATATATGAAATAAAAAAAATTAAAATGTAGATAGTTGTTGGCTAAATGCTTTTTCCTCCTGATTCCATGATATAGGGGAATACTTAGTAGCTTTTAATGCAAGCAGGGTAATGAGCTGCTGTCATAAGTATCCACCAAGATAGCTTGAAAAAGGTATCCTGATGTAAATTGTGGTGAGGCTTTAGGGATCCATAGGGCAGACTCTTTAGAACCATGTTTGCTCTATTTCCTGACTGTACGTATAGGTGCCATACATAAAAGAGAGGTAGGCCATGTTTTGGTGTCCAGCACACAAAGTGCGTACAATCAGGAAACAGAGCACACATGGTCCTAAAAAGAGTATGGGGGGAAAACTGTTTAGGTCGAAGACTAAGTTGCCCACAACAACCAATCAGAGCTCCCCCTTTCATTTTTTCAGAGCACTATATGAAATGAAAGGGGAGCTGTGATTGGTTGCTCTGGGCAACAAAGAAAGTCTTACACCTCGACAGTTGTCATACACGAGTCCCTATGTTTGCCCTACAGATATCTCCACCGCGATGTACTTCAGGATAACTTTAGCAAAGTATCCTAATGGCTGCCATTAACACAGGCTTAAAACATAATACAAATGGGGCCTAAAATTTAACTTTTCCTTCGCAAACAAGGTCAAAATAAATACCAAATAATTTACACATAAATGTTAATGAAAAAGGCAAACAAAAAGCCAAAATGGCATGTATACTTCTTGTGCTCTACTTGTGTGTCAGTCTTCACTGAATTTGTTAGATTCTATTCAAGATGCAAAGTTGCCTATTAAATTGTTAACTTACAAAATAATAAGCACAATAAATCAAAATGACACTTACACAAGTGCTTCTGGTACCAAAGATCTACAGTTATAGCTATACAGAAAACAGAGTAAAACATGGTTCAGTCAACCCAATCCCGTGGCTAGTTGACTAACAGTTGGGATTGTGGTCAGTCACACTCCTGGGAAAGCTAAGGTAGTTTAATCCCATCATATTTTACACTTCAGTGCCTATGATAAACCCTATGAACAGTTAGTAACATTGCAGCATCTGAACTGAAAATGGGCAACTCCTCCGAATACCTGCAATATATACCCTTATTAAGCTCTCTATGTCTATGTGTTTACTCTTTCTGTGTAATCGGATTCATAGGGTAAAACCGCAGGGGAAAATATAAATGTGTAAATATGAAAAGTTAGGTTCTAATAAGCAACTTGTGATACCACTATGAAATTCAGCATGCGTAATACTTTTTTCACCTGACATTAAGCATCCAAAGACAGTGGGGAAACATCCATGCACATTGGAGAGACAATTACAGGAAAATACATTCATAGTGCTAATTTAGAATTTATTAGGGGTCCTCTTATATTACTATTATTCTTCATTATGTTTTGAGGAACAAACTCCAGAAGAAACCCTCATATCATGGCAATCTTAACAGCATTACGGGCAGAGCAATTCAGTGGGCCCTGTCCAAATACATGAAATCGCCCAGGTCACATTTCTAGTCATGCCCAGATACGACACCACATGAGACCATGCCTCTAACCACCCCCAAGAACATCCGTATCCTCACAATTTGTCAGGACACCCCACTGACAACTTTTAGGCAGCTTGCAACCTACAAGACTAATTTGCAGGGCATGGAGCTGATGCCTCCTTGCTCCATCATGGTTCTCAACTGTTTGTATGTCCTAAGAACACACAAACAGTGAAATAAGCAGCGCTGACCCAGGGATCGAGGACATATGCCCTGGATTCCTGGGACATACATTTATCATATAGGGTCCCTACGCTTGCGGGGTTCCTGGGTAAGTGCATAGTGTGCCCCATTAATAAGATTGCCCTGCCTGATATAATGAGGATGTGGTGACTACCTGGTTCTGAAACCCATGGCTATTTGAATTTGACAGACAGTCTCTACAATGTACAATATCAAAATTTCCCTTTGAACACTATCAACTTACTTAAAACAAAATGGAAACAAATGCATATTAGAAAGCAGAGAAGCGGAGATGTTGTACTGGGGAGGCCAATGCTGTGTGCACTAGTCTAGCCACATCTAGAGATCCTTCTGTAAAGCAACCTTCCTACAATCCATACAGACTCTTTCAACTAGCAACTTATGTGCTTTATTTCTGATCATAAATATTATACTTCGACACATCACATTCAGAAAAGATTTCCATTGATCGTTAAAGGTAATTGTCTAGGATATCTGTGATGTTAATACACCTTGACTTTTTGTGGTACCGTACAACTGTGATACACTCTGTGCTGTAGTGTCCCAGCTCCTTTCCCATGATCCCTTTCAAATGTAAATTTCATTGGAGCAAACAAGGCGTAAAAGTCTCCACACACCTACTTAGTGCTTCATCCTAATGAGGAACATTTCCCCTTTTGAGTTGCATCTAGTGCTAGCCAGTATTCTACTCTTAACTGATGAGGAGCAAACATCCTGAAACAGTGGTATAGCATTAATCCCATTCACATTGCATGACTCAGTGAGCTGGATGTGACTTGAGAAACACTACATCCAATAGGCAGCGCTGCAGAGTCCTAGCTCATTTCCCATGCGTCATTTCAAATACAAGAAAGACACTAATACTAATAAAGATACTAATACAATAGTGAAACACTTTAACCCTTATAAAAATGTGATATATTACAACAAAGATACTCTACAATTGTGCTACTTATAAAATGTGATACACTTCAACAGAGTTACTCTACAGTCATGATACCCAAAAAATGTGATACTTTACAACTGTGATACACTACAACTGTGATATACAAATACAACTGTGATACACTACAAAAGAGATACTCTACAATCATGTAATATGTCACAATTATGATACAAGGCATCATACACATGTAAAAAACTACAACAGAGATACTCTACAATTGTGATACAGTGGTACCTTGACATACGAGTTTAATTCGTTCTGTGACCTTGCTTTTAACTCAAATTGCTCTTATGCTAAAGCAAATTTTCCCGTAGAAATGAATTGAAACGTCAATCTGTTCCACACATCCCAAAAGCACCACAATTTTTTTTACATGTTTGTTAACAAACATGTACCCTGTGTATACTTTATACAGTATCACAAAATAGAATGTAAAGAAATAAACTTGTTTAATTAAGTGTATTCACCTTGAAAATCAGATGAAGATGCTCCCGGAGATAGAGGTTGGAGTAGATCGCTAAACTTAAATCCTCTGTTGTTTTTCCTTCATTTAGGTTTGATTCACACAATGTTACTGTAATGGCAGATGGTTTGGAGAGCAGATCACTTGCTTAAAATGCACTGATGGCTATAGATTAGGAGCTTTTGAGCAGAAGCTGCTGCAATGTACATCTGTTCTCCTTCACTCTTAAAGGGGTTGTCTCACTACATTGATTCATCTTACCTCAGTCCTGTTTTCCTGGTTTCATTTTGAATTCAGGGGCGTGTTTACTGGCTTCCACTAGGCTGCAGTAGAAGCCAGGTCTGTATTATAGCAACCAGTACTGGCAGCCTATCAGGAGAGATCAAATAGGTCTGTAGCTATAGTGACCTGAGGAGCTGATGCAGCTCATACAAGAGGGGATATCTAGGAATCGGTAGGAGACACTGTTAATGGACATATATTGCAAAGTGACTTGTTTTTGCAAGATCTTTAACATAAAAAGCAATCCTTGTAGTGAGACAACCCCTTTAACTCAAATATTCACTCTTATCTCAAAGCAAAAACTGGATCAAGTGACTGCCTTTATCTCAAAAAACTCTTAAGTCAAGGTTCCGCTGTATTTTCAAAATGTATTACACTATATCTGTGAAGCACTACAACTGATACCATTAACAAGTAATCACTAAAAAATTTACCCCAGAACCTTAACATGATACAAACATGGTGTGCTACAACTGTAGTGTACTAAAAATGTGATACACTACAATCAAGTAATAAAAACCGGGCCATACAACAATGCCAAACTAAAACCGAGATACCAAAACCCAAAAAGACATGACCTAAGGCCACATGTGAAACGTGTAGGTTTAAACTCACTTTTGGCCCATAGGCAACCCCAATCGAGCCCATTTAAATTTTATATAGGCTTTAGAAAAAAAGAGGGGGTGCCTGTTGGTTGCTATGGGCAACAAAAAGGTTTAGACCAAGACAGTTTTTATACATGTGGCCTTAGCATTTTAACAAACTAGATATGCTGTTCTCAAAATGTTTTCAGACAATAAACACACTTGTGACTGGAAGCATTTTAAACCCTTAAAATGGACCATAAAAGGGTTTTACGGTTTGTAGAACCAAAAAAGTGTATTTTATTGTGTATGTATGCACAATAATAATAATTATTATTTATTATGATATTTAGAATTTATAATGATTATTTATTTAATTTTTTTTCTACCATTGTTTATGTTTTTTTAAATCCTTTTTTTCATAAAGATCCTATTAAGGGGTAGCTATTAAAGGGAATGTATCATCAAAAATGACTTATTGTTTAACTCACATTTTTAAGTAAACACTTTTTTTTTAAAAATTTTTGGTTATATTATTTTTAATTTTCATATCACTTTCAAATTTTTTTTCATTTTAATCCGCAGTTTTCATTTGGCCCTAAGCCAAATAAGTCGACAGTTTCCTGTCCGGTAATAAAATTCCAGTTTTGTCATTATTAACAAAAGCATTTTCAAACTAAAAGGAGACACCATTAAATACTAAACAGGATCCACCATCACAAGAAAGAAAAAACAGTTCCCCCTTTCACCCCCTGCACAGATTTTTCCCAGGCCAAGAAGACTACCTTTTTTTCCCCATAGTAAAACCCCCCCCATATAAGACGTAGGGGGGATTTAGGGGGTGACAATGTAGGACACCCCAAAAGTAAACTAGTAAACTTTCTTGTCGGGCCTCGGGCTGCAAAGGCCCGGGGGCGCGACGGGACGTTAAGCTATATGGGGGCCCTAGGGAGCGCATATAGTTGAATCCCGAGTAAAAGCGCACAGTGCCCGGGCGCTCGCTGGCCCGGGACGTCCGCGACCCCCTTCACCTATATGGACTCCTCCGGAGCCTAAGGTAAGGGAAAACCACTGCGGGGCAAGAGCGACCCTTTTGGCTCCGCAGGGGCCCCGGCGACCGCAGACTCGGGCTGTCCGGAGCTCCCGGGCACAGGCAGCTTTGGTCACCGCGCGTGCTTGGCCCTGATGATTTAACCCCCTGGCCGGGCAAGAAATAGAGAAGCGGAGAGCGGGGGAGACGGACAGGGGGGATCCAGGAAAGTGATTGTTTTTTTTATTTTGATAATTTGCCTCAGCCCCAAACCCTCCACAGCTACCTATACCTGCCTTATACCTCCTAAACCCCCTACAGCTGCCTATACCTGCCTACAGTGCCTATACCTCCTTATACCTCCCCTATACCTCCTACACGCCTATACTTGCCTAAAACCCGGCCCCTATACCTGCCTACAGCGCCTTACCTGCCCAGCTGCCTAACCTCCCTATACCTGCCACACCCGCCCTATCCCCCTCCCTCACCCTTTCCCCTATACCTGCCTATGGGGCCATATACCCCCTTTGGGGGCCAAAAACCGCCTATAATCTGCTTTGGGGACATATCCTGCCTTTTACCGGTATGGGGCCATATACCCCAAAAAAAAACCCCCCAAAGTAAGAAAATAGGGGGATTTTGGGGTAAAAAAGAATGTAACCTGTCTTATTTTGGGGGAAAACAGGGTAGAAAATCTCCTAAAAAGGAATGGGAAAGAGTCTCTTAAGGGCCCTATGTGCATGAAGCTGCGTAAACAACTCTCTACTGCTGTTAAACATGCAAAAAAAGGCTAGTGGCCAAAATGATAACTGAGGGCTTAAAAACTACTAAAAAATATTTAAAGGATATGAAAAAAATTAAAAAAAGAAATATAACCAAAAATTCTTAAAAAATGTGTTTAACATAAAAATGTGAGTTAAACAATAATTCATTTTTGATGATACATTCCCTTTAAACACTGTTTTTCAACTTAGTAATGCATTAGCATACTACTGTATGCTAACACATTAGATTCTATGTCAGTTTGACACAGGCTGCTGTCAAGGCAAACCACAGTGTGACCTGAATGCAGGCTTCCTATACAGACAGCCCTGGGGCTACTCAAGGTCCCCAGGGCTGACTGTACAGACATTTGTCTGGCTCCATCAGGTCACCAGGAGCAGTGTCAAACTGGGGTGTAGAAGGTCCACAGGTGGAGTTGATTCTAGCGGCCCACCAGATGAGTTTATTATGGGCCCACCAGTGAAGTTTATTTTAGGAGTCCATCCTACACCTACTGTAAATGACTGTATATGCCTTCTGTACTATGCCTCTTGCTTTTTTCCTCTCTTTCTCTGCTTTTCTGTCCCTTCTGAAGAGGTAAATGCAGTTAACAAACAACTCCAGGTCTGCCATGATCTGTGGCCCACCAGGGTTTTCCCTGTTCCTCTGTGAGCCAGTCCGAGCCTGACCAGAAGTCTCGATGAATCGATGGAGCAGAGGAATCCTCTTTGATTATGCCATGGTCACGGTTACCATGACAATCAAAGGGTTAAACGCTGGGGATGAAGTCTTCCTCCAGTCCCCGACGTTAACAGAGACTGCTGTAGGAATGGAACTTCTAACTACAGCTTCGTTCCTAGCACAGCTGCGGCGCTGGAAGCCGCAAACCCCTCTGTCTGACATATGACGTACCTGTCCGTCATAATGACGGTGAGGGAGCATTTAGCGGACTCACTTGCTGAGCCCACTCCATATGTGGCGGGTAACGGCTGATTATTACAGATGAAGCCTGATGCTAGCTGGTTCGATCTCAGCTTTCTAACCTTCAAGATGTCATAGTGATCTTGGCTGTAGCATCTAAATGTGTGAGGAATGGTGCTGAACATTGTTCCTTTGCTCCAATGCTCCTCTCCCCCCTTTGATAGGACTGTGGGATGCCAAGTGCTTAACACGTAAGCTGGGGGCCTAATGAAGGTCTCTGTGGCTGCCATGTTACTACTCCTATTGCTATTGGCATTGGCAGGATGTAATATGGGAGTAATATTGGTACTCTTTCCCAACAAATATTTTATTTTTTCATTTGGACCCCGAACCGTGTCTTTAGGCAGGTCAAAATTCCTAGTGTCAAGTACCGAGGGGAGACCCCATACAACCAATTAAAAGGAAAAATTTCGTTTTTTTAAAGCTCTGTTTTTTTATTATTTTGTGTGATCAAAAAGTTGCTTGTATCCCAACATGATATAAATAAAAACAACAGTTTCGTCCACAAAAAATGAGCCCTCACTTAAGTCCAGAAATTGTAAAACAAAAAATGTATTGGTTACAGAAAATGGCTCTGCAGTGCAAATTTAGAAAATTTAAAACATTCTTATTTTTTTTTAAAGCACTAAAACATAATGATCCTCTACAAATTTGGTATCAACAAAATGATACCGATCCACTAAAAAAAGTGAGCATGTTCTTTGTACCAAAAGTGAATGCAGGTGGTGCAATTGCATTTTTTTCAGGTTCCACTGCACAACAATTTTTTTTTTGTTTCCTAGTATTTTATATGGTATGGTCAATAACATATAATGGGGCGATTAAGGAGGTCCTGTTCTGCTTGGACCCTTCCCTTCTGCTATGGTTATAAAGAAGCTGTGCAGGAGTACCCTGTCTAGAGGAAATGCATTGACAGCAAGTGATTGCAGAACTAGCCAAAGGGTCAAAGAAAGGGCATGGAGAGAAAGACAAGCACCTGAATCTTCTGTCCTAGCTTCAAAACCTATCAGCAAAATTGGGGGCTCGTTTGATCTTTGCTATGCCCCCTTCTTTTTCTGTATAGCTGCTTTAAAGGGTTGCGTCACTACATCGATTCATCTTGCCTCACACCTTTTCTTGGTTTCAGTTTTGAATTTAGGGGCATGTTTACTCGTTTTACTGGCTTCTACAGGCCTCCAGTGATGAGCTGCTGAGGAAACCAGGTCTGTAGCTATAGCAACCAGTGCTGGCAGCCTATCAGGAGAGATCAAACAGGCCTGTAGCTATAGCGACCTGAGAAGCTGATGCAGCCCATACAAGAGGGGGATATCTAGGAATAGGCAGGACACTGTTAATGGACACAAATTGCAAAGTGACTTGTTTTTGCAAGATTTTAACAGAAAAAGCAATCCTTGTAGTGAGACAACACCTTTAACCCCTTAAAGACCACACACCGTCTTTTGACGTCGGCTGGTGCGGGTCGTTCGTCTGCAGCGACGTCTTTTGGCGTCGCTGCAGACATCGGGGTTTGCAGCGCCCAGTGCCACAACTGCACTGGGATCGTGGCTGTACTTCACAGCCCCGATCCTAGAGCATCTCCTGCGAGCACCGCAGCCTGGTGCGTTAACCCTTTGATTGTGGCGGTGTGTTACCGCAGCGCAATCAAAGGGTTCCCCTGTTCTGTTGGGTGATCGGAACACCCAGTCACCCGACAGAGCCCGGGGAACGGCTGCACAGTCAGCTCTGGGGACCTAGAGTGGCCCCAGAGCTGTCTGTGTATGAAGCCAGTGACCAGGACACACTGTGTGCTGTCCAGATCACTGCCTGTGTCACAGTGACACAGATTATAATGTATTAGCATGTATGAATATGCTAATACATCACTAAGTGTTAAAAAATAAAAGTAAAACAGTTCTCCCTTCATGGGATTAAAAAAAAAAAAGTAAAAAATATAAAAAGTGTAAAAAAATGAATAAAAAATAAATAAAATAAAAATAAATATTTAATATAAAATTATTGTACATACATTACACAGAAAAAAACCTAAACATATTAGGTATCCACACGACCGTAATAACCTGTCGAATCAATCTAACAAGTTATTAAGTGTGGAATGTTATTGGTGTAAAAATAAAAATGTAAAAAAAACAAAACAAAAAAAAAAATTTAAACAAATTCTGCAATAATTTCTAAGTGAACTTAAACTATTCCCCCATAAAGTACAACTTGTCCCAAATAAAACGAGGCCTCATCCAACTGCATCATTGAAAAAATAAAAAAGTTACAACTGTTGAAACACAAGGAGGTAAAAACTAAAAATGTTCTGGTCATTAACTACTTTTCAGGCCTGGGGCTTAAGGGGTTAAAAATGGTTCTGCCTTTTCAGTACCTACATGAACTCAAGAAAAGGGCAGGTTTCATGCTGTTGATACTGTGCTGATAAGTTTAATTATGGCTATTACGGTAAGTCATCAATATCCAGTTGGGACAATGAAAAATTTTCAGTCAAAAAGTTAAATTGGTCAAAGCATAAATGAATGTACAAATAAAACACATGAGGCTGGAACAAGGTAAGTGACACCTTATAGAACCAGTTCCTGATTGGGTCATTTACCCCTCTTCCTTAGTTATTTTACTAATTGTTCTGCCTTTCTTCCATGGTATATTAGGGTATGTTCACAGCATCTTTGTGCATGTAATTGCACGTGCATTTCAGTGTGTGTTGCGCTTTATACGTGGCGAAATGCGCACCGCAATTACGGTAATTCATAACTCTCATAGAGTTGACATGTCAATTAGTGCCGATTACGCGCTGCTGACAATGCATGTCTATAGGGTTGGCCGGGCTCAGCATGTGGCTCCAAAACACACGGCATATTGCGGCGCATACTATACGCACTGCAATATGCCGTGTGAACACTTGTAGGCTTTATTTTTATGTAATGTTACATTTGATATATTTATAAAACTGAATATCATCCCAAATAAAAAAAAAAATCTGTGATGGAAAACTGACACAATTACAAAATTGATTTTATCATCTCTTTTTGCTGTTAAAAATATTAGTTAAATATTATTTATATATATTTATGTATATATTTATTTTGAGGTCACATTAGTAAAAAAAAAAAAAAAAGATAAAATAAGTTTCGCAACTGTGTCAGTTTTCCATTACAGATGTTTTTATATAATTGATATTCAGTTTTAGGGTCACCAAGGCTACAAGTTGCGGTTTAATCCGTTTAGTTTAGAGAAAAGACGGCTTCGGGGGACATAATAAATATGCTTAAATACATCAAAGGTAAATATAGAGATCTCTCCCAAGATTTATTTTGTACCCAGGGCTGTATCTAGAACAGGGGGCATCTTCTATGTCTTGAGGAACGAAAGTTTCTACATAAACATAGAAAAGGATTCTTTACTGTTAGAGCGGTGAGACTGTGGAACTCTCTGCCTGAGGAAATTGTCATGGTGAATTCACTAACAGAGTACAAAAAGGGGTTGGGTGCATTTCTAGAGAGTAATAATATAACAAGTTATAGTGTCTAGGACTTCTGGAGAGGGGTCATTGATCCAGGGATTTTTACGATTGCCAAATTGTAGTTTGGAAGGAATTTTTTCCCTAAAATGAGAACAATTGGCTTCTACCTCATTTGGGTTTTCTGCCTTCCTCTGGATCAACACTTTAGCAACATTTTAGCAAAATAGGCTGAACTGGATGAACGTCTTGACTTTTTTTTAGCCTTACAAACTATGTAACTATGTAAAAGAGTTTTTCACCACAATAATTAGCTTTTAACATGTAGGACAGGCAAATGAAGACTATTACGAAATACACTGCTCTTTCCATTTTGTTTTGTTTTATGAGATAAAGCAGATGTTATCTACTGCTAGTATAGACAGATTTCTCTTAGTTACCAAAGACTTCTCTCTGTTCTCTCTCCTCTCTCATTGTTCCAGCTGCCCTCTCCCACCATAGTTATGGCACTCCCTGCTGAGTCTTATCTCTATCACAGGAGCTTGTTTATATAAGTTAATGACAAGTTTTAACTCTTACAGCTTTTTAGCCTTGTGCACTACAGATTATAAGCCTACTGTACTCATGTCAGTGTAACAGAAATAGCTAGGAATAGCAGAACCGAGATGCCAATCACTACTATAGAACCACCCTCAGCCTAACCAAGAAGTGTGAGTCTTAAATGGGTTGTCTCATCTCAAAGTTTCATAGGATATATGAATGAAATAATGCTACTTTGCTCTGTCACTTCCTGGTCAAGCTGTCTGTACTTAGCATGTGAGCTCCAAGTATTCAGACCTGCTAAATAGATAAATCTCATGATGTCAGGACCAGGGAAGCTTCTGAGTTAAAGTAAAAAGTAGTAATTACTGTCTATTGTCTGAAAGATCAGATAACAAACAAGTTCTCCATGTCCGGAGTCACTCCCTGCTATCAGATAGAACAAACAGCAGGGGAGAAGAAGTACACAGGTCGGTCACTTGGGAAACCAGAAAGCCCTCAGAAGGTGATAAAATCAGCTCCTCAACAAAAAAATAAAAGTGAACAAAGGAATATATTTGGAAAACGCCTTCATTTAGTGTTCCCTACATGTTGAAAGCTAATCTTTGTAGTGAGACAACCCCTTTAAACTGACTGTGGCTCTTTGAAACAGCATGGTGAGACAACCCCTTTAATGTTTTTTTCTCATAATATTTTATTGTGTGTGATTTTATTATTTCTTTATCTTACATATTCTGACTCTCATAAAGTCAGAGAAAGCCTTTTGGGGGGCATTTTTACAACACTTTTTTCTGATTTCCCCTGTAAATGGGGCTGTTATATTAGCCACAGTAGAAATACAGGGGAAACGACCCCATGTAGTTTTTACAGTACTGATCTAGGTCTGATAAGGTAAGAAAAGGCAAAGGCTGATAGCCAGTTCTCCGCCTGTACAGCTGCACAATTATATACAGCTGTGCTCTCTGTGCAGACATATAAAGCCTCCATCCGGATGTTTATAATCAACAGGTGATTGGCAAGCTGCTAATGTAAGCATCAGGCAAATGGCAGGGGTCTGTCGGTCCTGTCTGTTGACACATTTAAATTGGTTATCCCACAAAACATATTTATCACCTACTACCACTACTAGGACCCCCACGATCACTAATATAGGGGTCCTGAATCCCCAATTCCTACCACACCACGCCAAAGTTTAAATGAATAGGCGGTTAAATAAGTACATTGATGTATCAATCAAAGGCTATGGGACTGCAGAGGAGGGCTACATATGGGTGATAAATATCTTTTCATTGGATAACCTCTATATTTATCTGATGTAAGAAAACAATATCAGTACATTATCTATTATTACAAGGAAGAGTTTCACCTTTTCATGTATAATATTTATGACATAATGTTTATTTAGTTATTTGTAATTTGTTTTCGGTGGCTTTCTTT
The DNA here is from genome assembly GCA_025379985.1 of Phyllomedusa bahiana. Taxonomy (NCBI): domain Eukaryota; kingdom Metazoa; phylum Chordata; class Amphibia; order Anura; family Hylidae; genus Phyllomedusa; species Phyllomedusa bahiana. The sequence continues at coordinate 86,013 of JAODAL010002753.1, forward strand.
ACAAAATGTATTCAGTTAATAAATATGGCAGAAGTGATATAAAACACTTATGTATGAAAACTGTCTAAGGGCCAATTCACACGGCTTATTCAAGCCATAATTGCGGGACGGATTTCGGCCGCAATTACGGCTTGAATAAGGGGCGGGGGCACAGCTCCCTGGCCCAATAGACTTTCATTATCCACGGCGCGTATTCCGCCAGGATAATAAACATGTCTCTATGACAACTGTGGATTACCGTAATGGCTGGGACGGATTCCAGCCATATTGCAGCGCAGTACGGCGCACAATACGGCTGGAATCCGTGCCCAAAATAAGCCGTGTGAACGGCCCATAATAGTGAGAATCTTTGTTGCTCATAGCAACCAATCAGGACTCAGCTTTTATTTTTCCAGAGCAGTGTAAAGAATTAAAGCCTACGTTGCTATGGGCAACAAAGACAGTTTTACTATGTGACAGTTTTCATAAATGAGACCCACTATGTCTAATATTATGGATTGATATAACTGATTTAGAGTCTATGGCATTATGTTGTCCATAAGGGGAAATTGGCCAGTAACTGTGAGCATATAATTAAAGTATTTGAGGACTAGACTTGTGTATGAAAAATGTGACATTTCCATTCTTTAAGACATATGCTCTAACAAGTTGCATAACAAGAAACTCCTGTGCCCCAAAGCAAAAGTCTATAAAAGGCCTCCAACTACCATGTGCCATTTATAATACTGGTGTTTTCTTATGTGGTAAAAGGATCTTTGGGCCTCCCCATGCTCAAGGGACCAGGAGCAACTGCTTCCTCTGCACCCCGTACGTTCCTGACCCTATCTTAGAGAAACTGTCACATTAAGCATGCTATCTGATCTGCTGGTAGCATGTTATAGAGTAGGAGGAGCTGAACAGAATGATACATGGCTTTGCGGGGAAGATTCAGTAGAATTTGTACAGTATTTGATTTCTTTTAATCACTGCCTATTCTGGATTAAGGAGTCCAGTGGGCGATCTTATCAGTGATTGATAGTTATTGCTGAATGTACACTCAAGGATGCTGTTAATCACTAATAATACCGCTTACTGGACTCCTTAACCTAGAATAAGCAGGGATTTAAATGAATATAATTCAACTATATACAAATGTGCTCAGTGCTCCCTTCTCTATAATATGCTGCCTGCAGATCATAAAGCGTTTTCACTGTGACAGGTTACCTTTAGGCTAAGTTCACACGGCTGATTTACGGCATAATTACGGGACAGATTTCGTCCGCAATTACGCCGTGTGTACGGGGGCGGGGAGACCGGCTGCTTGCCGGCCCCATAGACATCCATTGTCCACGGCGCGTATCCCGCCCGGATAGTGTGCATGTCACTTTCTCCCCACTCGCCAAATTTAGCGAGCGTGGAGAGGAGACGGAATCTATAGTTCTCTATGGGAAATGTGGATTACCGTAATGAATGGGACGGATTTCAGCCATATTTGAGCGCAGTACGGCACGCAATACGGACTGAAATCTGTCCCAAAATCAGCTGTGTGAACATAACCTTAAGTTCCACAAGTCTTAAATAAAAAAGGTCAACACATTACATTTTTGGTTGGAGATCTCATCCATATTAGCACGACCTAGTGACAAATGTAACATCTGTAGGGATTACTGGGTAGGTTGCAAATGTCTGCTTTTGGCAGAAATTCAGTGCTGGTGCCCCCAAGCATAAACAGCTTTGCAGGTGTCTGGCAGCTGACTGTCTCTCTCCCTTTATAACAAGTACATTTTAGCTCCATAAAATGTTCTACTTAAAGAATTGCTTTAAATTATTAGCTTTATTATTACTTCGGTCCTTGGTCACTGTAGTAAACCTTCTATTATGGACATAAATATGTTTAAAAAAACCTAATAAAAATGTAAGTCCAAAAAAACCCCCCCAAGAATTACAAGCATGTTTACAACTAACTGATATCTACAAGAAGATGTGAATTTTATGATATAGCTGAAAATGCTTTGTGTAATAATGCGAGAAAAACAACTTAAAAAATTAAAACGTAAGGGCATGGTCACACGGCTTATTTCCGACCGTATTTATGGTCGGATTTCCGATCGGAAATACGTTCAGAAATCAGTTACAAATAAGTAACAGGCCATATAATATTGGTTTCAATGGGAAATACGTGTCATCGTTCAGACGACAAGTATTTCTGTGCCGTATTGCCGCCACGGATTTGTGGCCGCAATACGGCCGGAAAAACAAGTAGCCTGTCAATTATTGTGCCGGATTTCGCGACGGATTCAACCCATATAATGAATGGGGATTGTAAATCTGTCGCGAAATACGTGCCACACTTTGTTGACACTTATTTCCGACTGATTTGCAACTGATTTTGGAACGTATTTACGATCGGAAATCCGCCATAAAAACGTTCTGAAATAAGCCGTGTGAACGAGCACTAAAGGTCTAGTAATTCTGCTTCTAAACACTTTGGAGACATTGAGAAGTACAAATCTGAAACCCACAGTTTTTATATTAATTCCAATGATTTTGCTAAAAGGATTTAAAAGACGGGGTTTACAATTTGTCATACTTGAATAATTGGCTAAAGATGATCAACGTACACAACGTTAACTCCATACAGAACAGGCCTAGAAAGTCCTGAACAAGAACGTAAATTTTCAGTGACAGGGCCTTGTTTTATGAAGAACGAATTGTAATTTTTTGCTATTGTTGAAGTGTACATATTAATAACTATGTAATTTTCTACTTTTTTTTAGATCACAGATTTTAAAAAATACAAAGCTTTCTGCAATTTTTTTTTTTTTTTTAGCTGTTCATGTTTCAAACCAGCCTGTTAAATCAAATCTTCAATTATCATGGTCATGGATAAATATGCAATGTTTATTTTTATGAAATGTATGCTCAAAAATATTTGTAAATAGTCACTTCTTTTTTGCAGACATCTTTTATTATATTATTTTTTCTTGATTAAACCTTGCTATTTTAATCCTATTAAAGGACTGTTATTTTTACAGACAACCCTGGGTCCTTAGGAACTACTGCAGAAGTTTTCCCGGGAAAACTGTGACCCAATGAAAGTAAGGATACTGTTTTGATTATGTCGCAGTCATAGCAATCAAAGTGTTACATGGCCAGGATGAGCGTTTGCTCTGTGGTCAGGACTGGAAATATTTAGTGCACAGCAAGGAGACAACAAAGAGTCACTAACTCCCCCTACTGCAGCAACATCAAAGGGCATAAAAGGGGCTTACACTGTCTGCCATCAAAAGACAGTGGTCAGTTAAAGCAATGCTTCCACCATAGAGTTTGATAGTATATCAATGGTATATGCCATCAAAGTCTGAAAGGTGCAAGTCCCAAAGGTGACTTGACCTATCTTGGGAACGGGCCTCACTTTCCATTCTGTCCTGTAGGGGTGCTGAGTACAGCTGAACACATCGCTTCTCTGTACTCAGAACTCTAATAACACAGAATGGAGAGCTGCATGCAAATGTGACAGGCTCTCCATTCTGAGCTGTAGCTTTTGGGTGCTGGTTCTCAAGATAGGTGTGATGGTACTATCTAATGAAGGGAGGTATCGATCTTTAGGAACTTTATGACTAACTGAAGAAAGATGAATCTGGGTCATCAGCTGCCAGATTTACTAAGAATGACCCTAAAATGCTAAAAAGTTTTTCTGCAATAGGACACTCACTTATGAAATACGATCTCACTAATGAAACACGATCGGTTCTTTTATGTCATAAAACAACCACAATCATTTCTTGAGAGGAACTGAGGCAACATGAGTGATGTTATCCCTGAAGGAAAACAACAACCAGACTGGAAACATTTCTTCCCTACTTTCATGATCGGATTATGTTTTAACAGTTTTGCCACAACAAAGCATTTAATTGCAAAGCATTCTCAGTGCCAGATAAGGCCACATGCAATATTATTTTAATGAGCCTAGAAGAGAACCAGCAATTGCAGACCAGAGGTGTAGTAAAAAGGAACTGCAGGAAACTACTCACTTGTTTTTCAAAAGCGGTCGGCACAAGTCGTCTTAATTCAGACAGACTGTTATTGATCCGATCCCTTCTTCGTTTTTCTATAATCTGGAAGTAGAAAGCAATAAGTGACAATTTTTACCAAAATGCAATGATAGTTTATGCTGATTGAACTTTTATGCAGGTCTGAGACAAAAAAGAGTAGGAAATTCTGAATCTGCCTAAAAAAACAAGGCATGAAACTGAGATTTTTAACCTCAAGTAATACTAGCAAACACACATATGCTGCTGTATGTATATATATATATATATATATATATATTATATACATACACAACACATATATATATATATACTATACGTACAGCAGCATATGTGATGTTATATATATATATACTATACTATATATATTATATATATAATATTATATATATATATAAAATAGTAAACATGTACACATGCATTTATATTATGAGATACAAACACATAAATAAATATATGTGCATTTGTCTATATTTGCTTTTACATGCATGTATATATTATATATGCCCATATTTACTACTACATATACTATTATATATTATATTACATATATTATGACATACTATATCATATTACTATTATGTATATTGTTTATATGTATGTATGTATATATATATATACACATGTGTATGTGTGTTTGTACACACACACATATATATATATATATATATCTGTTTGTGTGTTTGTATTTACTACTACATATATTATTATATATTATATTACATATATATTATGACATACTATATTATATTACTATTATGTATGTATATATATATATATATATATATATATATATATACATGTGTACGTGTGTTTGTACATACATCAGTTTGTGTGTGCATGTGTATAGGCCTGGTGCATGTATGTGTGTGTGTGTGTATACTTCCGTCCAGGACAGTACTGTAGGGATATTCTCCACTAGAAGAAATGCTTCTAGGACAGATTGGCTTGTAATATTGTAATGCTTGGATTTATAAGGAAAAATCTTTAAAATAATCTGAGGCATATGGAGGTACAGTATAGTCCCATAAAAGCATATGGGTGCCGTCCTTTAGTTCTCTACAATGTGCAGGTTATATGGAGGAATAATAAACTTGTGTGGATGTGCCCTGTTATTTATTTCCCATTGCTCTTATAGCAGCAAAATATTCCACAGGGCTGAGCATAGATTAAAAACTAGTGCACATCACATCAGTGGCTATTTCCATTGGAATTCACAATATAAGTTTCCAGTTACACATACACTAGTACTGAATATATGTGTGGTAGGACATTGGAGTGCCCAGAAGAAACCGAAGCATACACAGGAAGAACATACAAGTTGCAGATGTTCTCTTTGGTCAGAGTCTAGCTCAAGACTACAGCACTATAAGGTAATATTGCTAACCACTAAGCTACCATGCTGCCTGATTTGCCCTAATAGTTGTGTCATTGTTGTTGTTATGGTTTTCTCCTTTCATTGCCACAGTTACAGTGTAATCTGAGGGATGGCTTTAGTTCTAGGATGGTAACAAATCTAATTGCAATACTCTGAGACTTTTTAATAGATGTACAGTAACCTGCTTATTTTACATTCATCCAACATTAATAGAATCTAAAAACTTACTGTAAAAACACAAGTGTTGATAAGGTAAATTTCGCCATCCTATATAAAAGTAAATGGCGAACAGTGTCACAGGTGCCCATGCTCAAGAAGTAAAGTAAAATGAGTTGTAAATATCAATACAAATAAAACAGGAGCACTTGAGCAGCCCCACTGTGATAACCAATATCCTTTGTAAGGTTTGGGCTGTCCTGCACCAATTGTCAGATGAGTCCAGGCGGCAGTATGGTTCTGACGCTGGAGAAAGTCATCTGAGCTATGAAATAATCCAATTTGTTGTGACGGTCAGTTAAATGTTTGTTTCCCTGTAAGTGCTGAAGAATTTCGGCAAAGTCTTCTGTATAACCTTATAAAGCAATATGGTAGACGCCATGTCACTCAAGACGCCATGTCGCTTAGAAGTAATTATCGGGACAATTGTCTAACGTTACCCTTACTATTACCAACTATGGACTTGTATGATCTAACCAAATTTTACACAAGGCGCTCATTACTATTTTAATGATCACAATGTAATTTTTCTTAATGGGGTTGATCATTTTTAGATCTGATGAAAAAACTCTCGGCCACTTTGTGCATACGAGATATTACTGGTTACCATGGCTGTATTTTCCACTCAGTACTGAAGGGCAAGTGTCTAGGGCATCAGTGCTCAAAGGCCAGCACTTGAATGATGTTTTTAGTTTGTAGCTAAATTTTAAAAACAATTAGGAAGGAAGTGTTTTACAGGATGGACTAAAAGTCTCAGTGAGAAGGAAGTGGCTAGTGCATTAGTCCCCAGTGGGTTTGATGTCACAAGATCATGTGATGCTCAGACAGTGGGTGCCAAAAAGTAGACTAGGAAAGTGCTGAGTTTTTGGAGGCTGTAAGTGGTTCTATGTAGTCCCTTGTATTTGTTTTTGGAGGTGTGCGGTAAGGGTTTTTTTGGGGTCCTGGATGTGGGTTCCTGTGGCGCAGGATTGTGGATTTGCGGCAAGATCAGCCAAATTCTGATGTGTGTACACTCACCCTCATGAAGTGTATTTAGTGCCTATGGAAAATCCGGATGTAAATATAGCTCTTCTGGCTACATATAAGAAATTACTTTATTAAACCCATTCAAAGGAGCTGTGCATAACTTGCCTAGGACAAGAGGATCCTTTAGGGGCAGGATTTTACGATTTGCAACAAGATATGCTGAATTTTTCTGTCTCTATATTCACCATAATATAGTGTATTTAGTGGCTAGGGCATCACCAGATGTGCTTTTTACCTAAAAAAATGACTCTATCTGAAACCCATTCGTAGGAGCTGTGCAGAATTTGTCTTGGACAGAAGAGCAATTAAACCTTTACAGCAAGAAACTGAATAGCAGTTTTACTGAGCAGTCACATTGGGCATTAGTTTGATAATACTGGAAAATTCTATTGCTGACATAATACACGTACAACATGTCTAAAATACATAATAAAAAATAGTATACATATATACTGAAACACTTAGATATACAGATGTACTAAATAAGGACAGTACACTGAGGATCAGCACTGCAGAAATTAGGTGGAAAATTCTAATACAAATCTAGATTATTCAAGGAGACTTATTGGAGACTGCCAATTATCTGTCCATTGATATCATACATACTTGCATTTAAGTATATTTCTAGCATCACCACTTTCATTAACACAATCATTTTTACTTTTGGTGTGGACTAAGCAAGACTGATTTGTCAACTTTTTAACCAGGAGTTTTTGAGCAGTTATTTCTTAGTCCACATACTATATCCCCATACACTCACAGGCCATGCTGTCATGAACTATGGCACTCACTGTTACATTTTTTCATATTGGAGTTTTAATAAAATCAGTTTTAATAAGAATGTGCCTCTATGAATATGGAGCATTTACGTAAAACAAAAATCTTACCCCTCTCCGCTTCTTCCTGGCCATAATCTGCGATGTTGTTGTAGGAGAATTTGATCGAATTAGTGATCCACTACTATGTCTGTGAAAAAAATAAATAAGGCTGTGAGTCCGACTATATTCATGCAACCAAAACTGCAGCGGTACTTACAATATTGGTTCTGGAATACAGATGCAGCAGAGCTGAGCATACCAGACATTGGATCTGTAGTTAAACCAAGTTTGGAAAGTTCCTGGTGACACCAGATATGTGGTTTTGGACAGGTCTGAAGGTGAACCTACTGTATTATCCTATCTCAGAGTGTGATCCTACGTAACACAGACCCATGTAGTTAAATGACTTCTCAGCTGTGCTATATCTGTATTATAGAGGTCAATGTATCTAAAGAGTATTTTAGCAGTCATCGATATACCTGACGAAGTTTGCCTTAACCACTGTCACCAGAACTATTACTGTTCTAGTTGTTACATCATATACAGCTCTATTAATTAAAAATAAACATTCAGAAAAGTGACATTTAATGCAGAAGACTGGAACTGTTTTCAACGCTGCCAGAGACTAGGACACAATAAGATTGCCCTTTTATATCTACGCGACCCAAGTAACAATGATTTCATTTTCTACCAGAGTTGAGCTAGATTTTCTCATGAGTATAGCAAGTTCCCAGGCCTCATCAAGAGATGAATTTCCGATATACACAATGGGCCACATGTATGAAACGGTTTTGGTATAAAACTCACTTTTTTCCCCATAGAAACCTATTTGGCAAAAAGTGAGTTTTAGACTAAAACCGTTTCATACAAGTGGCCCAATATGTTTATCACTTTTCTTTTCATACACTCCTTGAAAAATATAGATAAAAGTAAAGTTTAATTGTTTAATTAAATTTGCGTTCCCTAGTAACTAGGCCATATATGATCATCTATAAAAATGTCAGGTAAATTTGAAAGAGTCAAGTCATGAATGTTGTATATATAAACTTTCGAAAAGTGGCAAAGAACATGAATTGCAATGAACACAGAACATTATAAAAAAGGTACTGGAAGACTGGCTTACAAAGAATATGGGCGACATGTATGAATTCGAATGCGTATTTTTTTTTTACTTGGCGCCGACAACCCAGTTCTAAATAAATAGAGAAGAGTGTAGTATGAAGATTTTTGGTGCATTACATAGAGCTTAATGAGCCAAACTTCTGTCAAAGTTCGGCGCATTACACTCTATGCCCATACAAAGTTTGACGCATTAAGCTCTATGTAATGCGCCAAACATGTATAAAGGCTATAGATAGGCTGGAAATAAAAGAAAAGTCAATAGAATAGCATGTCAGTGAATAGAAACTATGGTAGTGATCATGCTTGGTAAACCACAGATCCCAGCAATATCTGAGCTGTGTTGGCTCTTGCTGTTTGTAGAATAAAGGGTGGGAGCAGCAAAAATACACTTCAAAATGTCCCTTATTTCTCAACTTACACCAGTAAAATAATAACAAGTAATTTATGATAATTATCAAACTATATAAAATTAAATATTTACTAAAAAAATGTTATCATACAAAAAATAATATAAAAATATGGAATATCCCAAAAATATAAAAATATCTCCTATAAAATGTATTTAAAATTCATAGAATCTAAAACTAATTTTAGATTAAATAACCCACTGATGGTGAAATTAACTTTTGCTGCTCTCACCCTTTATTCTACACACAAGAGCCAGCACACCACAGGTCTGGCTGGGACCTGTAGTCCACCAAGCAAGATCACTACCATTGTTTCTATTCACTGACATGCTATTCTAATGACTTTTCTTTTATTTCCAGCCTATCTATAGCTTTCATACATGTTTGGCGCATTACTAATGTGCCAAAGTTTCATTATGCACCAAACACACAGGCAGCGCAATGAACTTTAGACACCATTTTTAATCGCACAAAATTTACTTTCATACATTCAGGTGCATCATACACTGAATATAATGAATGCAATAATTCACTTTGAAGTGCCTTCCTTCATATGTCTCTCAAAGTTCGGCACATTACACTCTATGCCCATACAAAGTTTGGTGCATTACATAGAGCTTTGTTTGGGCATAGAGTATAATGCGCCAAACTTTGACAGAAGTTTGGTGCATTAAGCTCTATGTAATGCGCCAAAAATATGCAATACATTTCATCCCATATTGAGATTCATGATAATTTAGACGACAGGTTTATAGAGTATTTTATCCAGTGGGTCGGAGTCTTGTGCAAAAGAAAAGCTGAGATATAATGTGTCAAATTTAGTAACTGAATAATACCCCTAGACATTGATCTCCTCAACAATTAATAACTATAAATTGCCAGTTTAGGGCACTAATCCTGGCACATGCTAACATGTAACAAAAAAGTCGCAATACATGGCTAAAAGCAGCAATGACATGTCCAGAACACTGGTGTTTTTAAACTCTGGAGGCTGATTGACATAGATCACAGCATACATCTTGAAATAATTCACACAACCTGCTATACAAGAGGAGGTGACAGACTGAATTTCAATGTACAAAATATTAACTGGATCTGAGTAGCAGAAATTAAAAACAACTGCAAAATAAAAGGAGTAGAATATCTGAGAAATGCAATAAAGAAGAAAACACTGATGGGTAGTTCTTATTTCTAAATAGAGTTGTATGATTTGAATTTTTACAGATTTCTTAAATAAATTCTAAGTTATTTGATTTTAACTTGAAATTTCGAGGTGATGGGATTATTTAATTCTTTCCATAGAGAAAAAGCACATTATCAAAAGCCCCTTGCTAAACTGTGCTAGGAGAATTAACTCTGGATGATGCTCGTGAAAAAAAAAAAAAAAAAAAAAGGATATGATTCTTTGCTGTGTAGAAAGATGTAGCAGAGCCAAATTTATCATTTAACTTCTGGTGGCTACATTGTTGGTGACAAGCTGTCATAACTTTGAATTACCAAAACTTATTAGGGTTCTCTGCTCTGCTAGCTAACCTAGACCCAAGCTACATATCCCAAAAGATAGCCAAAACATCTCTCTATATATCCATAAATAAATGTACATAGCACATCAAAGAACCGTATTTTAAGACATCAGGCATTGTGCTAAGGATTTCTCTCTCGCTATTTTTGGATGAATTCTGGTTTCAGATGGACATACTACAAATGCATTTTAATGTCCATATTACTCTTCACCTCCTATGGTTCTACAGAACCATATTCAGATCCCCATAACACCTTCTGGTGGACTACTTTCAGTACAGTAGAACCTTCAAGATTAAGCCCACCTGAAACCAACCTTAGAAGAAACATTTCAAGGCCTTTGCCACACATGCAGCATCTTAAATGGTTGGGAAAACACCATAAAAGTGTTATTTTGTTACATTTCTAATATGCGCTTCAGTATTATTTCTTTTAGGTTAGAATAAATATTGTTTATAAACGCAGCATTTTCTTGGTACAGTGCCTTTTTTTTCTGACATTTTTTTTTATAAAAAAGTGAGAAAAAAACACCATATTCCAAGCATACTGTATTTTGAAAAAAACTTTACAAACCACAAAAAAAGCTACAAGCAAGATAACTTGCTATAGACGTCAAAGTAAGTTCTGGCAGTAGTGTTTTAAAGCACCAAAGGATATGTTATTTGGTATAAAATGGCATAAAAAACTCTGCAAAATGCTGTGTGTGGATCCAGAGTGTTACATATTTTACATGTCTATCTATCTATCTATCTATCTATCTATCTATCTATCTATCTATCTATCTCCTATCTATCTACCACATTTCTATCTATTATCTATCTATCTATCTATCTATCTATCTATCTATCTATCTATCTATCTATCTAGTCAGATAGATATATTAACAAAAAGAAATAAAATATATGTACATGTGTAATATTCAAACATCAAAATACACCAAACTAAATAAATATCACACAGTCAAGAAGATTAGTGATACTTAATCATCACTATTTACAAAAATATAAAAATCATGACTAATAATAATAGTTATAACGGTAGTAGTGGTATAATATAATTTTAAGAAGAATATGTAAAATATTGTGAGAAACCTAGAACCATAAGGGACCAGTGCCACAGATTATTTCCATGAACAGTGAAATCTCTCCCTATCTTCAGAAACTACAGACCCTATTGCTAACATACACAGTGAATATAATATTCATTTATAATTTTGCAGTGTCAGATGGTCAATATTCTACTAACTAGGACAGCAGAAAGGTCATTTTAATGATCTATGACCTGTGAGCATGTTTATACTTCCAGAAGATCTGGTTTATAAACCATTAGCTTTACACCAGACAAGCGGTTAATGACAGTTCCTCTCAACCATCCTTAATAATCTCTAATATTCCTATAGACACCATACATATGCTGTACTTTAAGTTCTGTTAGGCTACAAGACAGTATGAACAGTTTGAGTCAGGGCACTAAATCAGATGCCAAAATTAGGATTGAATCCCACCAGAGGAAAGCAGGGAAACCTATGAAAAGGGAAAGCTTGGGACAAGTTTTTCCTGCTTTGCTCTCATGGGATCTAAGTCACTTACTGGCAAAAAATACACAGCTTTCGAACAAAGTGTCAGGCAGCCGTGTGAATGAAGCCTTAGGCCACGTTCACATGCCAGGGTTTTAGCCTGTATTTAGAAGCCAAATTCAGAAGGTCTAAAACCTACACTTGTACATTATACTTTTCTCTCAGGAAGTTCCACTCCTAGAAAAGTACTGGCCACTTTGTGAATATATTTTTATTTTGGCAAGATCCTCAATGCTCAGTAATTAGGTCACCTTCCAGGATAGTCTGTACACAAGTAATGTTAGGACCAAATTCACATTGTCATGTAATTCACCACAGGTGAATGACAGGATAGTCTGTGTAAGGTGCAGTTCAGAAGTGGTGCCACACATCCTATATACTGTAGAAAGAGCTGTTCAACACTCCAAAGCCAAGTTGTTTTTTCTGTTAAAATAATAAACTAATAATAATAATAATAATAAATAATTGCCTTCAGTCAAATGAACAAGGCCTAAAACAGATTAGACAATACTAACAATTTGTCTTTTACCTAGCTATCATCTGTCTATTATTTACTTATCTCATATCTATTTACAGAAGCTATTATCTATGATTTATTTATCTCAAATCTATCTGCAGTATATATATATATCATTGATATCCTATCATATATCTATTTATCTTCTAGCCATATTCCTTGCTAGTATTGATGCCTATCTTCTAGCTTTTCCCATCTATCTATCTTATCTATCATCTATCTATTTTATCTATCAATCCTTTATTTACCTCATATCTATATCAAGTTTACCCTTATCCTTTTCCATTTGTCTCTATCTATCTATCTATCTATCTATCTATGCATCCAACATGTCTACATCTATCTTATATATACTTAATATCTGCAAAATCTATCTATCTATCTATCTATCTATCTATCTATCTATCTATCTATCTATCTATCTATCTATCCCATATAATCTGTCTACAGTAACTATCCATTTATCTCCTATCTATCTATATATCTATTATCTATATCTTCGCATCTATTAACCTATCATCTATTTTATCTATATCCAACATGTCTACATCTATCTAACCATTTATCTCCATCTATCTATCTAATCTATCTATCTATCTACTATCTATTTTCTATCTATCTATCTATCTATTTTCTATACTATCGTATCTATTATCTATCATTTTTCCATATAATCTCCCTTATCTATCTTTTTTTCTATCTATCTATCTATCTATCTATCTATCTATCTATAACCATTTATCTCTTATCTATCTATCTATCTATCTATCCTATCTATCTATCTATCTATCTATCTATCTATCACTCCATGCATACAAATCCCTTCAAAGTTTTAGCAATGATCACGTGAGGCATAGAGATGTAGCAGAGCTAAATTTCTCAGTTAATGTCACAATAAATTGGACTACCTGACAAACACAACTCTTTGATAGCTGAGCGTCAATACTCTGCTTTATCTCTATGACCCATAGAGGGATTTGGCCAAACACTTCAATTCCCCACAAATGACAAGAATTACAACAGCAATTAAAATGTTCTCCCATATGATTTCATAGCTTAAAATCCCTTGAGAGATATAAAATCCACACGGATATATTTAAAATGTGTTTCCAGTATAAATTATCAAAAAATACAAATATTTTGTTAAAATGTTATTTAAATATTCTTTAGTTGCTTCATTTGGAACAGTTTTTCGTGGCATTAAATGGCTTTTACATAGGACTGCAGGTACATCTACTAAATTCTCTTAACTCGATGACTTATAAGGTGGTGCTGAAAGCAAGAAAACATCTGACAGATTCAGCACCGCTACATCTCCGTGTCTAATACTTTAGAAGTGACATGCTGTGCTCTGTGTCTAACATGCTTCCAGCTCAGTAATGTGCCAGGGGCACCACACAGCTGTGCCAACACTCACCCAGAGTAATTATTCTCACTGCCCACATCAATGGTCTCATCCAGATCGCTGTCAGAGCTGGTATCATCACAGGGTCTCTTCATGGTCAGGGTACCAGGCTGGAGAATGACAGTTATCCACAGTGTCTATGGAGCGCTGCAGAGTCCGGCGTCCTGTGCCCAGCGCTTGTATGCCGCTGCCCGGTCACTCAGCATCTATGCCCCTGCTCTGCGCTGCTTTCCCACGCTTCAGCCTGTAGCTCCGGCAGCAAGCACGCCCCCTGGCTGCCACTCCCACCTCCGACACTCACCGCCTCCTGTCCCACAATGCGGGGACAGACTGGATGGCAGCTTACTGGTGTCTTTAAAAGCACTGGTTAGAATATGGTACATAGAACCCTGTATGCACTCTTAATCAGGGCCGCCGATAGGGGGGGTACAACCAGTACACCTGTACCGGGACCGGCCAGACTGTGAAGCAAGGGGGGGCCCGCCATCGCTGGCAGGTACTGACCCTTTGCTCCGCAGTAATGGAAGAGAGAGCATCAGTTCCTTCAGTGCATCTTACTTCACCTTGCAGCAGCCTGTCTCTGTGCCGGGAGCAGTGCCCCCTCCACCCTCTGGCCATGGGAATGACTTCACTGATCTGCAGGCTGCCAGAGGGAGGAGGGGGTGCACAGTGACAGGCTGCTGCAAGTAAGTCTCACTGAAAGAACTTATGCAAAGTAAAGCTATTGTGTGCAACTCCATCATGCAGGGCCCCCTATTTTACCACAGGGATGCCAGGCCACTACCCAGTCCTGTGGGGCCCCAGTCAAGGCTCCTAAGATTTGGGGGCCCCGATCAAGGCCCCTAAAATTTTTGGGGCATTGATCGGGGCCCCCAAATCTTGGGAGCCTTGATGGGGGCTTTGCAAATCCCAAGGACCTTGATTGGCGCCCCCAAATCTTTGGGGCCTTGACCGGGGCCCCCAAAAACTTAGGGGCCTTTTATCAGGCCCTGCAAAACCAAGGGGCTTTTTATGGGGCCCCCCAAAACTTGGGGGCCTTTACCGGGGCTCTGCAAAAACCCCGGGGCCTTGGGGGGCCCCAGTCTTGGAGTCTTTTTATTGGGGCCCGGGGAAAAATTAGAAACTTGATTGGGCCCCAAAAATCTTTAGGGGCTTGATTGGGGCCCCCAAACCCAGGGGGGGCCCTTTATTGGGGGCCCCGCAAACCCCAGGGGCCTTGACGGGGGGGGGGCCCCAAACTTAGGAGCTTGATGGGGGCCCTGAACCAAAGGGCCTTGATCGGGGCCCCCCAAATCTTGGGGCTTTTGGGGGGCCCCGAAATCTTAGGGGGCCTTGATAAGGCCCTGCAAATCCAAGGGGCCTTGAAAAGGGGCCCCAAACGGGGCCTTCTCGGGGGCCCGCAAATCCCAGGGCTTACGGGGCTCCCAAATCTTAGGGGTCTTGATTGGGGGCCCCGCAAAATTTAAAATCTTGATTGGGCCCCCTGCAAATCTAGGAGTCTTTAAATTTGGGGGCCCCCAAAACCCAGGGGGCCTTGATTGGGGCCCTGCAAACACCAGGAACCTTGAGCGGGGCCCCAAAAACTTAGGAGCCTTGATGGGGGCCCTGCAAATCCCAGGGGCCTTGAGCGGGGCTCCCATATCTTAGGAGTCTTGATTGGGGCCCTGCAAATATTAAAGTCTTGATTGGGGTCCTGCAAATCTTAGGAGTCTTAATTGGGGGCCCCTGCAAATTTAGGAGCCCTTTATTGGGGCCCCCAATCTTTGGGGCCTTGATCGGGCCCTGCAAATCCCCGGGGGCCCTTAAGAGGGTTTAAAATCTTAGGAGTCTTGATTGGGGCCCTCAAATCTTTGGAGCCTTATTGGGCCCCCCCAACTTAGGGGGCCCTTTATCGGGCCCTGCAAACCCCCGGGGCCTTGACGGGGCCCACAAATTTAGGGGGCTTGATCGGGCCAGCAAATCCCAGGGGCATTGTTTGGGGCCCTCAAATTTTGGGACCGAACGGGGGCCCTGCAAATCCCAGGGGCCTTGAGCGGGGCTCCCAAATCTAGGGTCTTGATTGGGGCCCTAAATTTTTTGGCCCCCCTTGATTGGGGCCCGCAACTCTTAGGAGCGATTGGGGCCCCAAAACCCCCGGGGCCCTTTATTGGGCCCTGCAAACACCAGGAAATTTGAGCGGGGCCCCAAAAAACTTTAAACCTTGATGGGGGGGCCCTGAAAATCCCCGGGGCCTTTAGGGGGCTCCCAAATCTTAGGAGTCTTGATCGGGGCCCTGCAAATATTAAAGTCTTGTTTGAAGTCCTGCAAATCTTAGGAGTCTTGAGTGGGGCCCCACAAATCCCACGGGCCTTGATCGGGGCCCCCAAATCTTTGGGGCCTTGACCGGGGCCCTGAAATCTCAGGGGCCTTGATCGGGCCCTGCAAATCTCAGGGGCAATGCTCGGAGCCCCCAAGTCTTTGGAGCCTTGATTGGGGCCCCACAAATCCCTTGGGCCTTGATTGGGGCCCCCAAATCTTAGGAGCCTTGATCGGGGCCCTGCAAACCCCTGGGGCCTTGATCGGGGCCCTGCAAATACCAGGGGCCTTGAGCGGGGCTCCCAAACTTAGGGGGTCTTGATTGGGCCCTGCAAAAAATTTTGGAGCTTGATTGGGGGCCCGCAAATATTGGGCTTGATCGGGGCCCTGCAAAATTTTGGGGGGTTGATTGGGGGGGGCCCTGCAAATCTTAGGGCCTTGATTGGGGCCTACAAATCCCAGGGGCCCTTTATTGGGGCCCCCAAATCTTAGGGGCCCCTTTATCGGGGCCCTGAAATTCCCCCGGGGCCTTAAGCAGGGTTTACAAATTTTAGGAGCCTTGATTGGGGCCCCCCCAAAACTTTGGGGCCTTTCGGGACCCTGCAAAAACCCCTACCTTGATCGGAGCCCAAACTTTGGGTCTTGATTGGTGCCCCGCAAAATTTTAGGAGTTTTATTGGGGCCCTGCAAATATTAGGATCTTGATCGGGGCCCTGCAAATCTTAGGGGCGTTTTTGGGTCCCCCCAAATCCCAGGCACCTTGATTGGGGCCCTGCAAACCCCATGGGCCTTGATCGGGGCCCCCAAATCTTAGGGGCCCTGATAATACCAGGGGCCTTGAGTGGGGCTCCCAAACCTTAGGAGTCTTGATTGGTGCCCTGCAAATATTAGGAGTCTTTATTGGGGCCCTGAAAATCTTAGGAGCCTTGATAGGGGCCCCACATATCCCAGGGTTCTTGATTTGGGCCCTGCAAATCCCAGGGGCCTTGAGCGGGGCTCCCAAATCTTAGGAGTCTTCATTGGGCCTGCAAATATTAGGGGTCTTGATTTTGGCCCGCAAATCTTTAAACCTTGATTGGGGCCCTGCAAATCTTAGGAGCGTTGATTGGGGCCCACAAATCCCAGGCGCCTTGAATGGGGCCCTGCAAACCCCCTGGGCCTTGATCGGGGGGGGCCCCTTTAAAACCCCGGGGGCCTTTAGCAGGGTTCACAAAAATTAGGGTTTGATTTGGGGGCCCTAAACTAGGAGCCTTGATCGGGGGCCCAAAACTTAGGGGGCCTTATCGGGGGGCCCGGGAAAAACCCGGGGCATTGATCGGGCCCCCAAATTTTTGGGGCCTTGAAAGGGGGGTGCAAATCTTGGAGCCTTGATTGGGGCCCCCCAAACCCCGGCGCCCTTTATTGGGGCCCCGAAATCCAGGGGCCTTGAGGGGGTTCCCCAAATCTTAGGGGTCGATTGGTGCCCTGCAAAAATTAAGAGCTTGATTGGGGGGGCCTGCAAAAACCCTTAGACCTGATTGGGGGCCCCCAAAAACCCGCACCTTGATTCGGCCCCGCAAACCCATGGGGCCTTTATCGGGGCCCCCAGATCTTAGGGGCCTTGACCGGGGCCCCGCAAATCCCAGGGGGGTTAGTGGGGCCCCAAATATAGGAGTCTTGATGGTCCCGAAATTTAGGAGTCAGTTGGGGCCCTGCAAATCTAGGGGCTTATTGGGGCCCCAAAAATCCCATGCACCTTGATGGGGCCCTGCAAACCCCATGGGCCTTGATCGGGGCCCCCAAATGTTAGGGGCCCTGATCGGGGCCCTGCAAATACCAGGGGCGTTGAGCGGGGCTCCCAAACCTTAGGAGTCTTGATTGGTGCCCGCAAATATTAGGAGTCTTTATTGGGGGCCCCGCAAATTTAGGGCCTTTATTGGGGGCCCCCCAAATCCATTCTTGATTGGGGCCCTGCAAATCCCAAGGGCCTTGAGCGGGGCTCCCAAATCTTAGGAGTCTTGATCGGGGCCCTGCAAATATTAGGAGTCTTGATCGGGGCCCTGCAAATCTTAGGAGCCTTGATCGGGGCCCTGCAAATCTTAGGAGCCTTGATCGGGGCCCTGCAAATCTTAGGAGCCGTGATAGGGGCCCACAAATCCTAGGTGCCTTGAGTGGGGCCCTGCAAAACCAATGGGGCTTGTTCGGGTCTCCCAAAGCTTAGGGGGCGTTGATTGGGGCCCTGCAAATCCCAGGGGCATTGATCGGGGGGGGTCCCAAACTTAGGAGTCTTGAGGGGCCCCGCAAAAATCAGGGGTCTTGATGGGGCCTAAAAATTTTTTAGAAGCCTTGATTTGGGCCCCGAAATCTTAGGAGCCTTGAGGGGGGCCCACAAATCCCAGGGGCCTTTATTGGGCCCTGCAAACCCCCGGGGCCCTTTAGGGGGGTTCCCAAATCTTAGGGGTCTTGATTGGGCCTTCCAAAATTAAGAGTCTTATTGGGTCCCGCAAACATTAGGAGTCTTTATCGGGGCCCTGCAAATCTTAGGGCCTTGTTGGGGCCCCAAAAAACCCCGGGACCTTGTTCGGCCCTGCAAAACCCCATGGGCCTTTATCGGGGCCCCCAGACTTAGGGGCCTTGACCGGGGGGCCCGCAAAAAACCCAGGGGCCCTTGAGTGGGCTCCCCAAAATTAGGATCTAGATTGGGGGCCCTGCAATCTTAGGGGAAATTTGGGTTGGGGCCCCAAATCCAGCACCTTGATTGTGGCCCTGCAAACCCCATGGGCCTTGATCGGGGCCCTTCAAATCCCAGGGGCCTTGAACCGGGTTCACAAATCTTAGGAGTCTTGATTGGGGCCCTGCAAATCTTAGGAGCCTTGAGCGGGGCCCTGCAAACCCCAGGGGCCTTGATCGGGGCCCACAAATCTTAGGGGGCCTTTATCGGGGGCCCCGCAAATCCCAGGGGCATTTTTATGGGTTCCTCAAACTTTGGGACCTTATTGGGGGCCCTGCAAATCCCAGGGCCTTGAGCGGGGCTCCAAAAATTTTGGAGTCTGATTGGGGCCCTGCAAATACCAGGAGTCTTGATTGTGGCCCTAAATTTCTTAGGAGCCTTGATTTGGGCCCTGCAAATCGTCGGAGCCTTTATTGGGGCCCTCAAATCCCAGGCGCCTTGATTGGGGCCCTGCAAATCCCAGGGGCCTTGAGCGGGGTTCCCAAATCTTAGGAGTCTTGATTGGTGCCCTGCAAATATTAAGAGTCTTGATTGGGGTCCTGCAAACATTAGGAGTCTTGATCGGGGCCCTGCAAATCTTAGGAGCCTTGATAGGGGCCCACAAATCCCAGGCACCTTGATTCGGGCCCTGCAAACCCCATGGGCCTTGATCGGGGCCCCCAGATCTTAGGGGCCTTGACCGGGGCCCTGCAAATCCCAGGGGCTTGAGTGGGGCTCCCAAATATTAGGAGTCTTGATTGGTGCCCTGCAAATATTAGGAGTCTAGATTGGGGCCCTGCAAATCTTAGGAGCGTTGATTGGGGCCCCAAAAATCCCAGGCACCTTGATTGTGGCCCTGGCAAATCCTAGGGGCCTTAAGTGGGGCTCCCACATCTTAGGAGTCTTGATTGGGGCCCTGCAAATCTTAGGAGCCTTGATTGTGGCCCCACAAATCCCAGGGGCTTTGATCGGGGCCCCCAAATGTTAGGGGGCCTTAATCGGGGCCCTGCAAATCCCAGGGCCCTTGATCGGGGCTCCCAAATTGTAGGAGTCTTGATCTGGGCCCCACAAATCTTAGGAGCCTTGATTGGGGCCCCACAAATCCCACGGGCCTTGATCGGGGCCCTGCAAATCCCATGGGTCTTGATCGGAGCTCCCAAATCTTAAGGGTCTTGGTCAGGGCCCTGCAAGTCCCGTGCCGCTCAAGCGCCCTAGGACTTGTGGGGCCCCTCACCAGACCTGTGGGAACCCACTAAAGGCTCCTTACCAGACCTGTGGGGCCCCACTCAAGGCTCCTCACCAGACCTCCTCACATGTCTGGGGGGAGGTAGGGAAACTTGAGTCGGGCCCTACTCATTTTTCCTACCATGTGGGGCCCCACTCAAGTTCTCCCTCTACCAACGGTTGGGCCTAATCCCTGGCTACCTATCTACAGGGGCCCACTATCTAACTACCTACAGGGGACCCTAGAAAACTAACGACCAGTGCACTAAAGGGGTAATTATTAGAATTTGGGGCACTATGGATGGGAAGTTTGTACATAGGGGGTACCAGTGGGATTATGATAAAGTGAGGAGTCTCAGGTGTTTGTGTTGTGAATTCTGCAGGGACGAATCATAGCTGGGAGTCCTCATGGTGGCCAGGACCGGATGGAGAAGAAAAGGGAAAGTGAATGACTCATCCAACAAGATGTCACCTGTGAGTCACTAAATGTAACTGCACTGTGTTAACTTATATCTGCCACATGTATGAAAACTGTCTAGATGTAGGACTTTCCTTGTTGCCCATAGCAACCAGTCAGAGCCCATAGCGACCAGTCAGAGTGCCCCTTTCATTTCATATAGTGCTCTGGAAAAATGAAAGGGGAACTCTGATTGGTTGCTATGGGCAACAAAGTGAGATTTAGACCTAGAGAGTTTTCATACATGTCCCCCTATATGGTCACTGTATGGTGGTAATATTGGTGTTATTGTATTGGATTATATTCAGTAACAATATTGTGGCATTATTCTGCATCTTTATGGTGAGATATGTGGAGATGAGGTTGCGGTATCTCTTTGTCTTTGTATATTGTTGTTATTGGTAATATTGGCCTTAGTATACTGGTTTAGTCAGTAACATTATAGTGGTATTAGTCACCATACGTAGTGATCTGTGGCGGTATTATTTGGTCTTTTGTTTGGTTATATTGGTCTTTGTATGTTGGTTTGGTCAATAATATTATAGTGGTGACGTGGTGATCATGCAGTGGTATTTGCTGGCCCTAGTATGCGTCCTGACCCACAAAATATAGATAAACTGTATGTTGTAAAATTCAACAAGAACTAAATCCAAAAACAATTGCGCAATTGCATTTTTTTTCTGGGGTTGGGTAACGAGGGTTGCTGGGTGTGGTTGGTGGGGCGATGGGTTGGATGGGGGCGGGGTTGATAGGAGAGAGGTTGACAGGTGGCTCAGGCGCTTTAGCTGTAGGGGGCCCTGAAATTTCTGATGGCAGCACTGCTCTTTATATTATATATATACTATTGTGTATATTTTTTGGTTCTGTTATATCATTGCATACTGTATATATACACTGCATGTAGATTATTCTATTAAATTATATTATTGTATATACTATAGATTTCAGTAATGTTATTGTGTCTAAATTATTATATAGCTGCATGTAGATTATACTTGTATATAGAATATTATAGACAGTTGAAACCAGAAGTTTACATACACTATATAAAAAGACACATATGTAGGATTTTTTTCACTATCTGACATGAAATCAGAATAAACATTACCTGTTTTAGGTCAATCAGGATTACCAAAATTATTTATATTTGCGAAATGCCAGAAAAATGAGAGAGAATTTTTAAGGTATTTTTTATTACTTTTTGCAAAGTCAAAAATTTACATACATTTCATTAATATTTGGTAGCATTGTCCTTAAACTGTATGACTTGGGTCAAATGTTTTGGATATCCTTTCACAATAGTTGGTAGGAATTTTGGCCCATTCCTCCTGACAGAACTGGTGTAACTAGCCATGTTTGTAGATCGCCTTGCTCGCACCTGCCTTTTCAGCTTTGCCCAAAAAATTTTCAATAGGATTAATATCAGGACTTTGTGATGGCCACTCCAAAACATTGACTTTGTTATATTTAAGCCACTTTATAACCAGTTTGACAGTATGCTTTGGGTCATTGTCCATTTGGAAGACCCATTTCCACCCAAGCTTTAACTTCCTGGCTGATGCCTTGAGATATTCCCTCAGTATTGCCACATAATCTTCTTTCCTCATGATGCCATCTATTTTGTGAGGTACACCAAAAATGTGTATATGTTTTTTGTCATTACAAACTATACCTGGATAACATAAACACATAAAACAGAGATTAAAAAACGTGATGTGACTGTGTTCTTAGCCTCTGTTGGGGTGGTGCCGTCATACCTTTAACTTACTGTGTCAGAAATCACCTCACTATATAGAAAATGAAAAAAGGAGAGGGTGCTCTATGTGAAAGTACATCAGGAAATTCAATAAAAGTAAAATATGCAAGTTGCTCACCTGATGGCGTTGTGCTTATATTGTAGAGGCACAACGCTCATAAAAACCTTTTTGGCTTAATTAAGCCCAAAGACAGCAGCCACGTAGTCCAGGACCCCTGGTATTGGAAGACCTTAGGGGACGATAATGAACCATAAAACAAAAAAAAGGACTGGGCGCTCGTCCGCAGCAAATAAATCCTCGTGCAGTGGCAACGTAGGATAAAGGATATATTTATTTCATTAAAAACATAAATAGCATAACGCGTTTCGTGTTAAAAAGCACTTCCTCAGATGCTGTGTAACATTACAGCATCTGAGGAAGTGCTTTTTAGCACGAAACGCGTTATGCTATTTATGTTTTTAATGAAATAAATATATCCTTTATCCTACGTTGCCACTGCACGAGGATTTATTTGCTGCGGACGAGCGCCCGGTCCTTTTTTTTGTTTTATGGTTCAGAAATCACCTCACATCACACAGTACCTATACTCTTTTTACCCTTGTGGCCAAAGACAAATGGCACTGTGTGGCTATATAGTATCAAAGAGTATGTAAGAGGTGAGAATGCTCCCAATGTAATACTTTGAAGAGATGTGAACAGAGTCCTGAATTCATATAATTGTAACTGTCCAGTAATCCAAAATTGTTGATAATCTAGCACCTTTAGGCGATGTTCACACGGCTTATTGCCGGCGTAACTGCGGGGACGGATTTCGCCCGCAATTACAGCGCAATACGGCGGAAATCCGTCCCAAAATAAGCCGTGTGGATGAGGCCTTACAGTCTCAATGCTAAATCAAAGGTATTCTACTGCATTTGTACTGTATTTAGTGACTTTTGACATCATTGTTTCTCCATCTGGTGAAGTCAGCCTTGTCTAAAGCTGGTAGCTATCAAGAGGCAATCTGACATTTAAAGTTCTGTCACTACAGGCCTAAAGGTGCTGTCTGTGTTGTCCAGAAAAGGACTGTCACTTCTTCCCCTATAATAAGCAGATTACTTGGTGTCCTATTGCTGTGACCCTGCTTTATTTAGTTACATATTTCGGTAGCATTGGGTATACATGTATGATTGGGTTTTTCACCATTTTCTGGCGTAAAATTTGCCTAAGTGAGCAGTCTACCATATCTAATGTGCCTAATGAATGTGTTAGGCGCATTGTTCGGAAGACTTGACACTTTTTAATGCATCTAACATGAGGGAAGGTTTTGGGGTGTTCTGGGGTGTGTGTCGCACCACACTCGTAATATTAGACACATATATGAATATGGTTCGGCAAAACTAGGCTCATTACTGCTCTAACAGTAATGTGGTCTGCCTGAGCCTGAGGAGTAAAAGTGGAGCTAGATTTGCTGTAAGGGGCAAAATTTCTCAACTTACACCACTGCAGTAATAAAAAGTAATTTATTATAATTATCCAACTGTATAAAATTTAATTATTTAAATTTAATAAAAAATGTGATCATATAAAATTAATATAGAAATATATAATATCCAAAAAATATAGAGATATCTCCTTTAAAATGCCTTTAAATTTAATAGAATCTAAAACTAATTTTACCTTAAATAACCCACTGATGATGTTCAGATTTTACAATTTTTAATTGTTACTACATTAAATTTGCAATGTATATTTGCTTCTCTCACCCTTTCTTCTACATCCACAAAGACCCAGCACAGCCCAGGGGTTGCGGGGACCTGTGGTCAACCAAGCAGGATCAGTACCATAGTTTCTATTCACTGACATGCTAATGACTTTTCTTTTATTTCCAGCCTACCTATAGCCTTTATACATGTTTGGCGCATTAGTAATGAATTTGAAATCCAAAATCAGAAAATCTGAGCTGTATAGACTAAAGCTTGGGTTTTCTATTGAGGTGTGTGGGGATGATGATACATTGTTGTGTAGACGTAGCCAAATAGAGTTTCATGTACTGGGTATTGTGTGTCTATATTTATGACTGACAACACATCTTTCCATGAATAAGTCTGGCATCTTTCCTTTAGCAGGAAGTGACCAAAAGAGGACACTGTCATCAATGTAGTATCTAGTGCTGGACAGAAGAAACATCCTCTTTCCTGAGGTATTGTGTCTACTCAGGCATTTAAAAGTGATGGCCTACCTTTAGTTACCATTAGCTCCATGTTGTGTAACTGGAAACCATCAATAATCTGCTGTTTATGGATTTAGAATTCTTATGATGTTCCTCTGTCTAGTACTCTCAGTGCATAAATAAGGCTGTACAGGATGCACTGTAAGGAGCTTTACACAGTGCATAGGCTGGCTATGTATAGGCTGACCTAAGGACGCACATTGGTGGAAAATGCAGACATGTACACATATGTATTTAAAACAATTACATTTTTTTCTTTTTTAAACCCCTTAAATATTGTCTAGCATTTAAATAAGCAGTAAACAGAATAAACATAATAAGGCTATGTCTACATAGCAGAGGTTTTACATTGGATTTTCATACTTTAGTATTTTGAAACAGCTGAAAATCCGACTTCAATACAAAAAACGATCTGTAGTCTACAGGCCCTGTTCTGTCGCTTATCCATGTTGTGGAAACCAAAGCTTATAACCTGACTTGAAATTCATCCACTGGTTTTAGAAATGACTCATATGAAAGCTTAAACCCACCCAAATGAGGTTTTTTTTTAACGAAAATAAATTTGCTTCACTGCTGAAATAGTGATTATGTAAGGAACACAGAAAGGTCAGATTTTGGCAAGACAAAAGTTTTGTCGCATTGTCATATAATGCACCCAATCCTAGTTTACAGCCTCATCTGTGCTCACTAATTGATCAGTTAATTAGTGGGTGTGTATAAAAAGAACTCCAGCACCCCAGACCTTCACTGTAACTTGACATCTGACAACATGTCGAAAATCCACCCTGCGCCCAAAGCCTTGATTATCAAGAGGCTGAAGACCAGATCCACTGCAGAGGTGGCTGGCACCTTTAATGTGTCTCAGCGTCAAGTACAAATAATTAAAAAAAGATTTGAAGAGACTGGAAATGTTTTTGACGAGCCCAGGTCCGGCAGACCCCGCAAGACAACTGCTCAGGAGGAACGTTTGTTGGTTCAAAAATCAAAATCCAGCCCCTCTTCCACTTCAGCACAGCTCCAACAGGCCTGGTCACCTCAAGTCCCTGTGTCAACTAGAACAGTTTGTAGGATTCTGTCTCGAAATGGCCTTCATAGTCGAATCAGTGCCCAGAAGCCAACACTTAATAAAAGGCAATTAAAAAACCGTGTGGCATTTGCCAAGGCCCACAGCCTGCTAAACAGATGGAAGCTGGAAAAGGGGCAGAAGGTGGACTTCTCAGATGAATCTTCAGTTGAATTACATCACCGTCACTGCAAATACTGCAGGAGACCTACTGGAGCCCGTATGGATACAAGATACACCCAGAAAACAGTTACGTTTGGTGGTGGAAAGATCATGGTCTGGGGTTATATTCAGTATGGAGGGGAGCG
This sequence comes from Phyllomedusa bahiana, assembly GCA_025379985.1. Taxonomy (NCBI): domain Eukaryota; kingdom Metazoa; phylum Chordata; class Amphibia; order Anura; family Hylidae; genus Phyllomedusa; species Phyllomedusa bahiana. The sequence continues at coordinate 112,035 of JAODAL010002753.1, forward strand.
AAACATTTGCAAGGTGGAAGGCAATATTAATAGCCTAAAATATCAAGAAATATTAGCTACCTCTTAAATTCCCTATCATAAAAGGAGTCAAATTTTGCAGCAGGATGGTGCTCCATCTCATACATCCATCTCTACATCAAAGTTCCTCAAGGCAAAGAAGATCAAGGTGCTCAAGGACTGGCCAGCCCAGTCAGCAGACATGAACATCATTAAGCATGTGTGGGGTAGGATAAGAGAGGAAGCTTGGAAGACAAAACCAAAGAATCTTGACGAACTCTGGGAGGCATGTAAGAATGCATTCTTTGCTATTCCTGATGTCTTCATCAATAAATTGTGTGAATCACTGTCGAAACGCATGGATGCAGTCCTGCAAGCTCATGGAAGTCACACAAAATATTAAATATGGCTCTAATAGCACAAAAACTTCATTCCACCAATGTTATGAAACATAGCTTTGTATTTGAAGTGAATTATTTGTTGGATTTTTCACATTTCTTTCTGTGGGCGACAAAACTTTTGTCTTGCCAAAATCTGACTTTTCTGTGTTCTTTACATGATCAATATTTCAGCAGTGAAGCAAATTTATTTTCGCAAAAAGAACTCATTTGGGAGGGTTTCAGCTTTCATATGAGTCATTCCTAAAACCAATGGATGGATTTTAAGTCAGGTTATAAGCTTTGGTTTCCACAACATGGATAAGCGACAGAACTTCTGTCAGGGACTGTACACAGGTTTTTTTTTTTTTTTTTGCTGGCGGTTTTAGGAATAAGTTGTAAAATCTGATGGAGTCTAGCGGAAAATTTACTGTTGGGCGCTTTTTCAGCGTTTTTGGATGGTTCTGCAGGTGTTTAAACAAGGTATAGAAATTTTGCATCAATTAAAAACTGCCTGAAAAACCGTCCAAAAAACAGACAAAACAACGCCAAAAACCCTAACAAAAAACTAAAAACCACACAAAAACTCACCGGAAACTCACTTGCTTTGGACACCAAACTGACAAAATACTCAGGTTCAAAGTGTTTTTTAGATTTTGTTTTTCGACAAGTTTTTTGTTCTATGCTGTGTAGATCTAGCCTAAGGGCCATCAGCAATTGCTCATCTAATTATTGCCAGTTTTCACTCTTTACCAGTCTTGTTCTATTATGATAAAACTAAGCTTAAACAACAAAAAGGGTATTGAGGATGTATCACACATATGCTAGAGGTCAAAGGTAAAGCTGCATGTTAAATATACAATGAAGACAATAACACAACAGGAACAAGATGCTTGTTCCATGCTAGGAACATGTCATTTACATACAAATCCATGTATAATAATCTTATAATTTTACATTGAGATACGTATCTCTAGTCCCTTAGGCTAAGAGGACCTGTGACATCTCTTTATATTTCTGTTTCAGTAAATCCTTTTGTTCCCTGTAAAATACCAATTTTGGAGCATCTTCTCTTATAACTCTGTGTTGTGCTGTTCCTCTGTTATTCCTCCTTGAAATGTATTACTAAATCTGTCAGATGGGTGTTACCATTCCAATTTTCAGAGGGGTGTGTCCCTGCATACACTGACTGTGCTGATTGGTCGATGTTATACTGTGCAGGCACACCGCCCATTTAGTAACACTCATCTGAAAGATTCAGTAATACATTTCTTTTTTTAAAAGTGTTTATTTTGAAAATATTTCAATTTTTCCAACATCAACTTCCTCACAACAATTAACTGCATGTTACTAAAAATATATTATATAACTGTATACTATCTGGCTGTACCTTTACATCACATTGCACTTGATTTCGACATTGACCGTATACAAATGATCATTTTGGCAATAAATGTCGTACAGTCATCAGCATGAAAGCAATACCATAAATTATATGTTTCCATTCACACACATCAGTAATACATTTCTAGAAGGAATAACAGAGGAACAGCACAACACAGAGTTTCATAGTTTCATAGTTTGTAAGGCCGAAAAAAGACAAGAAGTCCATCCAGTTCAGCCCGCTGTGCTAAGGTGTTGATCCAGAGGAAGGCAAAAAAACCCAATGAGCTAGAAGCCAATTGTCCTCATTGTTTGGGAAAAATTTCTTCCCGACCTCCAATCTGGCAATCAGGAAAAATCCCTGGTCAATGACCCCCTCTCCTGAATCCTAGACACTATAATTGTTATATTATTTACGCTCCAGAAATGCATCCAAACCTTTTTTGAACTCTGTTTGGAATTCACCATAACAAGTTCCTCTGGCAGAGAATTCCACAGTCTCACTGCTCTTACAGTAAAAGAGATGAATCCCTTTCTATGATTATTAGAAAACTTTCTTTCCTCAAACGTAAAGGATGCCGCCCCTTGTTCAGATACAGTCCTGGGTATAAATAAATCTTGAGCGAGATCACTATATTGACCTTTAACGTATTTAAACATATTTATTATGTCCCCCCGAAGCCGCCTTTTCTCTAAACTAAATAACCCTAATCTTGATAATCTTTCTGGGTATTGTAGTCCACCCAGTCCTTTTATTATTTTTGTTTACCGCCTTTGTACCTGTTCAAGCTATAAGAGAAAATACCCCAAAATGTTTTTTTCACAAAAAACACAGCAATTTACTAAATCAGACATGCCAGGAAACTTACAGTGACTTCTATACGACATATGGTAAATAAAGAGGGTTATCTTGAGTTTAAACAACTCAACATATCCTATGTAAACTTGCAGCTAGACAGCCCTATTGTCCTTTCTGTTTTCATTTCAAGGTAAATAAAATATTAAATGGTGGTCATTTAGATGACAATGCATGTATCTGAAGAACAATTATGTCTCTTTGGTTATTAAATTGATTTCTTTGTACTGACAGAATTTGGAGCATATAACAAGACTTATATATAGCCATGCCCTTCTTATTCATTTTAACAACAGGTTCCCTGTAAGGAGCATGAAATGCCTGTGGTGTACCGTACGGTAGAAAATTATTTCTATTGTAATAATCAAATATACCAATTGTGAATTTAGGTTAATGCATACTAAAATGAAGCATAATAGCGCCTTTCTACAGTATAGTGTGATACTACATGTTCTGGACCGCTCCTTACATATGCCAGGATGAGGAGCTTCTTTGAGCACCAGCTGAGGGTTTTCTTTTTTCTGGCTTATTGTATAAAATACATGATGCAAAAAGCTCCTGTCCTCAAAATAGAAAGGGATTTCTAGCTTCCAGCATTTCTCTCTGACTGTTATTTGTAAGCATTAGTTTTATCTGTATTAGTTATCTGCTGAACTTTCATTGCATTTTGTATTATGTTGGGTGATATTTTGGGGCGTCACCAATTATCAATTTTCTGTAGAGTTATGGTTTCAACATACAATGATTGTTCTGGATCCAAATAATATTGTATGTTGAGGGACCACTGTAATTCTTACTATGCTTACTAAATTAAGTTATAATGCACACTGCTACAACATTAATTATAGTTCATAGTCCTTTGCGCCCCCTGGAAATAGGAGTGCCCCTGACCTAAGTAAAAGATATTCACTTGTCTCTGTTTCCACTGTGCCACACAGAGATGCTGATCTGCTGTCTTCTGGCCAGGTCTGGCTCCTGGAGAAGGATGCAGATGGCATGTTGCTATCAATAAATCATTGAGGAATTACAGAGGCAGCACAGAATTATGAGGTGCGGTGCTGAGGGTTCCTTTGCACCTATTATCATATAGTTATTCATTTCTATTTATGTCCTATAGATGTTACTACAGATAAATTGAGGGGAAGCAGGTCAAGAACTGCCTTCTCTCCAGTTTTCTGAATCAAATTTTTTAACAATTTGGTTTGGGAAAACTGGAGACAACTAGCCATATCCCACATCTTGTTCTGAGGCAAAGGCAGAACTCACCCACCTGGTTAACATGTTGTGTCTGATAGGAAGCATTCATCTCCTTTACAGGAATTGTGTAAGACTTTTTGTAGCATAATGTCAAAAATAGTAGTAGTCTACGAGCTACAATTCTGAGGTTTACCACCAGCAGTAGTGGTAGACTTGGTTTCAAGATCAGGGTTTGCACATTTTTATGAAATTCCATTAAAGAACTATTACAGAATGTAAACTACATAAAATACAATTTCTATCAACAAAATTCATAATCTCCGGTTACTTAAAATAGAAACTCTAAAACTGTATCTTTAATTTGTAATTTTAGTAAATCTTAAATTCCCAAAATATCATGAGAATCAAAGAATAAAATTGCCCATACGTATATATTTTTATCTTTTTGAAACCGGTCTTCTTGTATTATACATTTCTCTTACTATGCTTTTGTGGACCTATATAGAATGAATACTACTGTCATGAATGAGTACTATCCACACCACTTATTTCCTTTTTCATAGGTGTTTTGTAAACTTTTGCTGATATATTTTATTAATTACAGACTGAAAATCACAGATTGAGGAGAAGTTGGCTGAAGGCACACATTACTGTGACCTATTGATTGACGCCTTAAGATCTGAAGAAACTTGACTTTCATGCTATATTACTACTCATCACAAAGTTACATTTGCGATGTGTCAGGAAATGATTTTGGAGCTTTAGCTTGTGAGTGAAGGTTTTCTTTATTTTCTTATTCCTGCAGATCTGAAGATGTTGTCCATGCTTACTCATCTGGACCTTCACAAGTATATTATGTATCTATTTCCTACAACTACTATTGTTTTTAAGGAAAGGTCTACTAGGATCACAATTTTAATAGCAGAATTGATACTTTTGGGTAAATTGTTTGAAAAATATACAATCCCAATTGCAAAAAAGTCGAGACGCGGTGTAAAATGTAAAGAAAACAAGAATGCAATGATTAGGAAATCTCTTGTAGCCGTATTTTATTCACAACAGAACAGAGAACACGTTTCAGAAGTTGAAAGTTAGATATTCTTCCATTTCATTTAAAAAAAATATTTAGAAATGTATGGCACATTGACCACCGAATAGTGAAGGCCAAACAGATGAGGATCCTCATCATCCTTGAAATGACTTCAAGGAAACTGGAGCACTAGAAAGTTCCAAATGCAAAGAAGACTAAGGAGTGATAGAATGTTTTACTTGCTTAAAATACAGATATCAAGGTAAACAGCATTGCTACGATCCTGCTAATTCATCAACTGAATTTCGAATTTTTCATATATATTAACCCCTTTACAGGCGCAGGATATTTTTTCCTTTAGGACACTGAATTTTTTAAACTTTTATATTTTAGTTGCCTTCCGAGGTCCATAACTCTTTTACTTTTTTTATCAGCCTAGGAGGTGTGACCTTATTTTGTATTCTTGAACAAGTTGCAATTGTTTCATTACACTAATATTAAAACTTGTACGCATACTTTCCCCAGAGCAACACATCAAAGGGAAATTCTACCTTTGTTTTTCAGGGATTTTTATAAGCATTTTTTGTACAGTTGTAATAACATTTTAACTTTGTTAGATGTGTTCTGAATGCAATGATACCAAATATATAAATACTTTTTTATAATTAAATATTTTTGCACAATATGGAAATTTTTAATGTGAAACATTCATTGTTTTGTTTATTTTTTTATCCCCACTATTGGACTTTTTGTGAGATCTTTTATTTGTTAATACAGGCTCCAACTGGCCCACAGAGAAACTCCTGGTGGGCCCCTGGGTGTAGCAAGCCAGAGGCTGCTTTTCAGGGAGTAAGACAAAGAAAAAAGGCAGAGTGCAAGAAACACGTGCAGAATGTGAAGTCATGTGCAGTAGCTGTGTGGTGGGCCTCGAGAATAAACTCCATTGGTGGGCCCCAATAATCAACACTACTGGTAGACCCCAGGCACACCACCCTATCTACGCCCCCCCTCTCATACACATGTGACCTACCTTCACGGAACTTATATGTCTCCGATAGTCCCCAGACTGAGAATGCCACAAACAGAGATACTCTGCAATGACTCCCTACACTTTGCAGTGTTATCATTGCTCTATCAGTGTACTTGAAAACAGAGGGCAATTAAACTTCTAAGATATAATATATATTCAACTGAATTAATTCATTATTAAAGTTGTATCCCTGCTGCCAACAGTAACACAAACTTTTAAATTACTTCAGTATCACCACCGAGAGCAGGACTTTTCCCTAGGACTTAGAAAAAATACGAGTTATATAGCACAAATATTAATAGAGACCTTTAAATCAACTTCAGAATTTGCTGTGGTAAAGGTATTGGCTTCCTGTTTTTAAAATCTTGACAACGGGTGGTACATGCGAATCTTTCACATGTCAGAGGCGCGATCACGTATCAACCTAGCACTGACTGGCCAGTTCTACATCTGCTCTTATTAACGAGTGTACATTTTCCGACCAAGATGAGTTCAGAAGAGTCCAAATTAATACACTAAAACACTATGTACATAGAGATCGTTTATGCACCAAAATTTGTCTCAGCCATGCTATGGATTTGTACAACAATTTCATTTAAAACTTTTGCGTACTCTTGGCACATTTTGGAGCATTCAAAAGAGTCTGGTGCAGAATGTGGCAAATTTTGGCATATGTCCGTTCATACTTCCATAGAAACAGTGCTGTCTTACCAACAAGTAGTCTGTTAGAGGCGTCAAAGTTTACCACTAGAAACACAGCCGAGCAGCATATGCACCTTTCATACATGTACCGAATCATACAACCGCCCCGTATAGGTATGTTCACATGGCGTCTTTCAGCTCTGATAGAGAGCTGTGATTAACCTCAGTCTTCCCCGAAGTGTCATTTACGTGCCCGGAAGAGAAGGTGAAGTGAACCATGTCCACAATTGGAACAAGTTGACCATAATGCGCAAGTTGAAATTTGGAAACTGGCCCACCCAACCTAGGCTCCCCACGCTTTAGAGTATTCACATAGGCTCGTACTTCTCTAAAACACATAAACAGCGCTCAGCTGGAAGCCTTCTTCTGCGAGCACATAACACTGCAGGACAAGTAACCGCTCAAGATCCTTTGATGTGAACAATACCCATAGACACAGTAATTGAAATACATAGCTTAGTCACATAAGGGTGTTATATAAAATAAATAGCGCAACAAACAACACTGAGCATATGTTAATCTCCTACCAAACCCACCTCGCTGAGCAAATGCGACCTTAGTCACCACAGCAAACACATCAGCTAGCCATTTCCCGTCACAGTGACGTGAGACTCTACATTGTGACTCCATCAGCGTATCAACATTCTGACGCTAGTTCTCTAGCTGAAGACTTAAACACTATTCCCTAAAAGTTGCACCAACCGAACGTTTAAAAAATATATTCTCTTGAGCCACTTAATATAGTAAAAAGAAACCTTAAACATGACCTTCTGCATTACTAGCAGTACACAAGGGTCAAGGAGAGGTGCAAGGTGAAGACAGAGATTTTTAAGAGTCATGTCTGCAGCATGTTGAGAGTATAGATAACTGAGAACAATATGTATAGTTTTGTTAGTGGAGGAAATGAAACAGAAAATCTCCAAACACCACACAAGTTAGTATGTGACTGTATATAAACAAGATAGATATATAGATAGATAGATAGATAGATAAGATAAGAATAGATTAGATTAGATCATAATGCCAACTCTCCCTTTTTTGGCGGGGGGTCACGCTAATTTGGGGTCCCCTCCCTCCCTTCCTTTTTTCTAACCGGTGAGTTGGCATTCACCTCCCAGCCGCCTGCAGGCGGCGGGGGTCTTTAATTACTGCGGCGCAAGAGTAGCGCAGGTGCGCTACTCTTGCTCCGGCGGATGATCCGCTCCTACAGGCGGGTGCAGCGGCCGCAGCGGCCCGCCATCTCCCGCCCGCGGTCTCAACTGTGCGGCGAGGAGGCAGGAGGATCGACTCCCCCCTCCCTCCTCTCCACTGTTATGTACCGGCGCCGGCGTGTGCGCCGTACTGACAGTTCAGCGCGCAGGGGAAGTGACGGCGCGGCTGCAGGTGAGTCCGCGCACGGCTGCTCTCCACATCCCCCTGCGCTCGCTGAGGAGCGGTCGAGCGGCCGCGCATGCAGGAGCACTGAGAGAGATGAAGTGTGATACTTTAATTATTTTAATTTTTTTATTAAGCTTTAGGGGGCTCTATCCTGGCTAACAGAGAGTGACACTACCTTGTTCAAATAAATGAGGGGGCAATCACCTGGCAACAATGGGGGACACTACCTGGCAACCAAATGGGGGCACTACCTGGCTAACAAAGATGGGGGCACACCACCTGGCCACACAGGGGGGCACTACCTGGCTAACAGAGAGGGCAACTACTGGCAAACAATAGGGTGGCATACACTGTCAAAATTTGGTGCCACTACCTGCAACAAAGGGGACACTTACCTGGCTAACAGCTGGGGCGCGCACTACCTCGGCTTAGAACAGAGGGGGCATCTACCTGGCAACTAGAGGGGCACTACCTGGCCATCAATGGGGGATCAACTATTCCTAGGGGGCAAAAAATAATGTGGGGCACAAACCTGGACAACACAAAAAGGGGCCAGTCGTAACACCTGGCAACAAAGGGGCTACTACCTAGAGCTAACAGAATTTGGAGGCACTACCTATTGGCGTAACAGATGGGGCACTAACCCTATTGGTCAAACAGATTGACGGGGGCACGTAACCTCTGGTGCTAACGAATATGGGGGCACACCCTGGCAACAATGGGCGGCACTACCAGTGGCTAACAGATGGGGGCACCTACCTGGCTAACTATGGTGGCTCTACCTGGCAAGCAGAGGCACGCGTAGCAGCTACCTGACATACAGAGGGGGCACTACCTGGCTAACAGATGGGGCACTACCTGGCTACACCAGATGGGGCACTTACCCTGCTAACAGACTAATAGCTGCGAAATGAGCCGTAACATCACCTAGGTCGGCTAACAGATGGGCCACTACCTGGCAAACATAACAGGGGTGAGCACTTACCCATGGCTAAAAACAATTATGTGGGCAACACTACCCCCTAGGTCAAAAACCACAACACGGGGGTAGCACGTAGCCTGAGCAAAACAAATGGGGGCACCTTAAACCTACGTGTCAACTCAATGGGCGGGACCAGCTACCTACGAAGTCAAACAAATTGGGGAAACCATCCTTACATGGCCTAATCAATCTTGGGGGCCAATCTCTCAGACTTGGCTCTAACTGATGGGAAGTCCTTTACTTCTGGCTAACAGATGGGGCAACTAACCTGGCTAAAACAGATGGGGGCACCTAACCTGGCTAGAAAACACAGATGGGGGCATCCTACCTTCCTGAAAAGATGTGGGGCAAACTACCTCAGGCACTTAACAAGACTGGGGGCAACTATGCCCTGGCTATAGAGATGGGGGCACTACCTGGCTAAAAAGACATGGGGCACTAGCACCTGGCTACAAGGATGGGTGGCAAAACCACTACCTGGCTAAAAGATGGGGCAACTACCTGCAAACAATTGGTCGGCACTACACTGTGGTCAGACAATGGTGAGGAGCACTACTTTGGCTAACAATGGGGCACCCTACCTGGGCTACTACTATAAGGTGGGCACCTTACTACCTGGCTAACGAAAGCGGATAGGCTCTTACCTGGCTCAAGATTTTTCTGGCTTACCTGGCTACAGAGGGAGCTCAGTCGAATACTATGGCTACAATGGAGGCATCTACCAGCCTGTAAAAGGGGGCAAACTTAAAGCCTATGTTTTGGAGGGCGGTGGCCTTACTACCCTGCTATAAGGGGTCAGTCTCTACCTGGCTTTCTTCCAAAGACCCCGTTATGCATGTTAGGTGGAGTTGGGTTCGTGGCTTATTGAAGGGCTGAGCATAACCGACCAAGATGCGGAGCCCAAGAGCTTCTTGCATATTGACCACAATTTATTGCTACTATATCGAAGCGGCCGAGCAGCTATGTGTCGTCGCCGCCCCACTAAGACGTCAGTCCCCTGAAAACCGTAATTTTGCACACTTCCAAAAGTTGGAGCAAACTTATATTGAGATTAGGATAGATAATAAACAGACGTGATACAGATAGATAAGGCGATAGTATAAGACACGAAAGGTAAGAGTAGCATATATATAGAATAAGAAAACAGACTAGATGAGATACGCGCGATATGAAGGACATAGATAGACCAGATAGATTCTAGAATGAGATAGATGATGAAGATATTATTTCGCGTATAGATAGATAGATAGATAGATAGATAGATAGATAGATAGATACACACAGTCAAGTCACATTATTAAGACCTACTTTAGACATTAGCAACACGTAGCTCATGAAGTCACGTGTGATGAGCTGGTGGGTATGTAAGTTGCGCAATAGGCTGGTCCAGCGACAAAGACAATATTACTTAATTGATGCCATGATGGCTTGATGGGTACAATACAAATATATTAGAGGTTGTAAGAAAAGGGAAATTATGGATCATTTTCTGTTTGCGTCAGTAGTGAGGGCTCAAGAATGAGGACAATAACCTAAAACCTGTTTGACCAACACTGTTGGATGTGCTAGCTGGTTGTGTAATCTGTATACATTGTAGGTGACGAATGCACCATTGAGAAAAAGCCAAATGCGTAGAAGTACATCCAAGCACCATGTCTGGCATCGACATTGAAAAATGGATGTCAACTACGAAGGTGCATGCTACAGTAGAGAAAATCATCACCAACAAGAACCAGAGGGATACCAGGCATATGTCTAGAACAACACATAGAGCAGCCCCCTATCAGTTCCCCCCCTCTGTACAAACTACCAGTGGGGGGAAAGGTGGACTCGGGGGAAATATTACAGGGTAATTGGTAGGGTTTTAATATTGTATTGACACAAAATAGCAGAGGGGGTACAGGTCACAGTTTACAGGCACAATCTCCTTGTGGGGGGTAAAGTACCATCCCTCGGGAGACTCTGCTGCAGCTGTGTCTGTCCAGGATCATATTGTGCCATCTAAACTCCTTCACCAGTACCGTCAGAAGATCAGTTGCAGGCATGACCTTTACGGGGTACAGGGGATGGAGTTTTGTACTGTCATCTCATGTGTTTTGCATGTTTCTGTTTTAATTCAGGTTTCCCTGTTGGACTAGGATTGACTCATTGGACTACGTTGTGGAACTATGTTGGACTTAGAGCGGCGCGCGAGCATTGGACCATTTTGTTATATAATACAAATAGCACAAGGAATGACTATTGGGAGAGTGTTAAAGTTTCTAATTTAACCCCTTCCTGATTCATGGTCACATGAATGATACGACTCTTCATTTTTTTCCTCCCCGCCTTCTAGAAGCCATAACTTTTTTCATTTTTTCCATCTACATAGACATATGATGTTTTCTTTTTTGTGGTTAAAGATGAAATTTTTAATTGTGCAATTGATTGTACCATATAATGTACTTTGAAACTGAAATGAAAAGCGAGATAAAATGTGAAAAAAAACATACTTGCACCATGTTTACGGGGCCTTTTGTTTTTATGGCATTCACTCTTTGTATAAATTATGTGTTTATTTCGCATTATGCAGGTTGGTACAATTTTGTTGATACTGAATAATGTATGTTATGTTCTGGTACCATTAAAGAAATAAATACAGTCATATTCACCATTTTTCTATGACTGTTCTATGTATCTTTTTTTCCACCTTAATAGGACCATTGAGATTGTGTGGTCAATATGTGTTCCATTCTATGGCTAGAATACTGGCTAGTTTTTGAATTGCGGAAATAACAAGTTACTACTTATTTTTGGATAATTTTTTTTATTTTAATTTCTCCAGGACAGAACTAGACCCCCCACCAAAAAAAAAACTAATTATTTTGAGAATGTTTTTGGAATTTTTTTTTCTATCGTTCTACAAGTGTATAGCATATCTGGATAAAATAATTTAGGATTAACTGTTTAATATATTAGAGATGCAGAACATTCATTGAGCAGAGCGATGCACACATAACATTCCATGTAAGAAGTATTAAGCTGTTTTTTTAATGTATTGGTGTCTTTCCTTTTAAATTTTTAATAGATTGCGGCAATGGAAAAGTGGTATGATTTTGCGAATCTTATTGATCAATCTTTTTTCAAGGCTTATTTTATATACCATAACTCTTAGGCCTCACAATAACACTTTTTCTGTCATATTATTTATTCTACAACCTTTACCATTCATTGCCCTTTTGGTAACATTTGAAACCCTGACTTACAAGGATGGTTCATCGTTTTTGTGAACACCTATATCTTTGCATTTTATAGATAAATAGCAAGAACGGTGGTTCAATTGACATTTGCTTCTCTGCTTTGAGGCAGGAACGTTAAAAAGAAGCAATTATATGGTGTGACTTAATGAACACAGGACCTTAGACATTATGGGACATCTCCAGCTTAGAGTTGCCATTGTTTACATGCTTTCCTATCGGTACCTCATGTGTTATTAATTTAGGTACTGTGGCTGTGATCGTCGCAGCGTCTAAAGGGTTAAACAGCAGGGATTTGTTCTCTGCTGTTAGTGGCGAGTCGTAATGATCAGCTGCCATCCGCCGCGTTTGGAGTTGGCTCACCCGCTTCATACAACCTTACCAGCATTATGAGGTATCAGTATGTCAAAAAAAAAAATCATAAGGGTTAAATTCTTTTTTTCCAGGATAGTAATGGAGTTTGATCTGACAGACACCATCTCTCATTAGTATGCACGGAATGATCTTCGGTGTCAGCCAGAGGGTGGTTTTTTTGCTCCCCCTAAGGTGTAAAGTGATTTTGTACTCACCTGATTGATGTTTCTTTTTTCTTTTTATGTATTTGCACAATATGGGCACAATTTGTCAACGTTAGTCGGATGCTTATTGGAGTACCCACTTGTTGGTCAACAGTTTAGACATATGGCGTCTTACTGAGAGTTATTTTGAGGGCACACAAAATTTACATTGTTTATACAATCTGTACACTGGCTACTTTACATTGGATCAAAGCGTCATATCTTCATTGTTGTACTTTGAGAAGATATAATACAACATTTACAAAAATGTGAGGGGTGTATGGGCAATGAGCTACACTTCACAGAACTGGTAAATAATAACAATATATAATCATAGAATATCTAAGAAAACATTTGAAAGGAAAGCGTATAATCCAGCTAGAGTACAGATCATGTTTGAAACTGATATCTTCTGCCAAAAATAAATCTCACATGAGTTTATGAATGTTTTTTTGGACCTTTTTTGGATTTTTTTCTGGTATTGGACCTATGATACCTCAGAAGCAAAACTGTTAGATCTCTTTTATCATAGGTACATCTAACAGTAAATTTCTTTCTACGCCATTGAGTAGAACCACGGAGCTGAAGATGCCACATTTTTCATAGACGTATGTTTCTTAGGAGGAAAAAAAATTGCTATTTTTTATGTCTTTTTTGCGCCTTTATATTATTCTATGAACGTATAAGATGATCTGATGAACTGCATACATACACAAAAATTTCCCCACGTTGTAAAATTCTTTCCTCCTGCATTGGCACAATACACCAGTAAGCTCCTGTATCTATTCGGGTAAACCCTATATCCACTAATTCTCTTGTTGTTATCTTAGCGCTTTATAGAAATATTTTCATCCTAAATAGAAGCTTATATAAAAACTGGATATAATCATCCCAACCAGACACTTTATTTGTTAAAGGACAACCAAGCCAGGAAAATAGAGGTCACGGCGGCAATGAGAGAGCGAGTAAATAATTAATTTCGTTATTGATCTTCTCATGATACTGTCTAAGTAACGTGCCACAATACTTTGCATGGTATCTGATGACAGCAAGTGAGAAAAGTCTATTTGAATTTTGGACCACTCACAAACTGAATCAGCACCATAGATAGCAACCTGAATGTTCATCAATACTGTAGAATACATGTTGTTATTGATTTTTTTCAGTTGTAGACATAAGGCGTTACCATTCAAGGAAGCTTGCACATCAAAAGTAGGCTGCCAAGGCCAAAAGGTTAAACTCTTAGAATTCAAACAAACCCTTTCGTATAAATTGTGCCAACACCGTAGTGCCTCTTGAGAGACACATATGCTTCTTCGAGTTTACACTTCTGCATTAGACAAAGCGCAAAAGAGCTAGTGCCTTAGTATTTTATTCAGCAGCGATTTAAAAGGAACTGCTTTCCTCCGTCTTTTCATAAGAACACAGTAGATCTATAAATTCAGTAGTCTATTGAACATTATACACCATTAAAGTATCTCATGCTAATTCAGTTACAGTTAATTGTACAGTATGTTGTTATCCAGCTATAAAAGCTATGTCGATTTCAACAGGTTAAGCAGTCATTGACATGTCGAACGGCAAGTTTTGTGGATCCTCGGGCCACCGCGAGCGTAGATGGTATAGGTATGAAGACCACACCAGAGAGGGGAGTCTAAGGGGCCCCCTGACGGGCTTAGCTGCAGGGAACCCCCAGGTCACTACCCCTGACGTGGCCACTCGCGGTGACAGCCGAAGTGCAGGACAAAGGACACTGGGTACAGGCAGATAACAGAGACCCAGACAAGTAATGGACTGTACAACAGCAGGATACAGCATAAACGTGGATATAGGAACATAGGTAACTGGAACAGCAGTCAGGACACTACGGGGTTAAACGTTAAGCTGGAAACTGGGTCCTAGGCAACTAGCTGACTAGCATGATGGCAGGTAGCAGCAGAATCAGGAACACAGGTATCAGGCTGTCAGAACGGCAGGTAGCAGCAGAATCAGGAACACAGGTATCAGGCTGTCAGAATGGCAGGTAGCAGCAGAATCAGGAACACAGGTATCAGGCTGTCAGAACGGCAGGTAGACAGGGCAAAAAGGAATCAGGAACAAGGTATCAGCTGTCAGAACGGCAAGGTAAACACAGAATCAGAACATAGGTATCAGGCTGTCAGAACGGCAGGTAACAGCAGAATCAGGAACACAGGTATCAGGCTGTCAAAACGGCAGGTAGCAGCAGTATCAGGAACACAGGTATCAGGCTGTCAGAACGGCAGGTAACAGCAGAATCAGGAACACAGGTATCAGGCTGTCAGAACGGCAGGTAACAGCAGAATCAGGAACACAGGTATCAGGCTGTCAGAACGGCAGGTACCAGCAGAAGCAGGAACACAGGTATCAGGCTGTCAGAACGGCAGGTAACAGCAGAATCAGGAACACAGGTATCAGGCTGTCAGAACGGCAGGTAACAGCAGAATCAGGAACACAGGTATCAGGCTGTCATAACGGCAGGTAACAGCAGAATCATGAACATAGGTAATCTATGGCTGTCCAGAACGGCAGGTCACAGCAAGATCAGGAACACAGGTATCAGACTGTCAAACGGACAAGGTAGCAGCTATAATCCTGGAACACAGGTATCAGGCTGTCATAAAAAGTAAAAAGACAGGTTTTCATTCTATGAAAAGAAGGCATGTAACAGTGCGAGCAGAATCAAGAACACCAGAGGAATCAGCTCTTCAGGTTACGGCAGCGCGAAACAGCAGCCAGTTGAATCCAGATATCAGGCTGAAAGGACGGCAGGATAACAGCAGAGGCTAAATGCGTACGCAGGAACAAGCAATAAGGCATAACGAGCACAGGCGTAAACAGCAGGCGCAAGAAATGAACACACTAGATCAGGAGCTCAGATGGACATTAATGAACTGACCATGGCAACAGAGGCAGGAAGGTTCCATTAAAATCAACAGGAGGTTGAACGGCTCATTTTCGGCCCAGGTACATTGGGACACAGCCACGAGCATAATTCCAGACCAGTGAGCGCATGCGCGTCCTAGCGAGGGCATGCAGACATAGACAGGAAACCCCGGCCAGGAGAGAGGGGGGAGGTATGAGCGAGGCGGACAGGTTGAACAACGACAGGACACCAAGGGACAACTGCGAGGAAACCACCACAAGGATCGTCACAACGGACGTAACCAATGTCCGTACGGCCCAGACACGGGGACTTACGGCCAAAGGGGATCCGTGACAAACCAGCATGTAGGATTAACAGGATACCTCTCTTCACAAATCTGACATAGATAACCTAAAAAAGTGTACCTTGCCAAACCTGCCAACCATGCCAAATTCAGTGGGACAGTCTTAGGAGGCCTTCACTATATCCTGGGTATCCAGGACACATTCCCCGAATCGCAAAGAGATCCCTGCTTTCCAACTATATCAGCATCCTGATGGTTTGCATGCAGGTAAAAACTATGGAGGAGCAAAGAGCCACAGCCCCACTTCCAGCTCTTGTAAACCAAAGGCTGCTTAAAGGTGTTTTTTAACTACAATGATTAGCTTTCAACATGTTGGGCAAGGTAAATGAAGACTTTTACTAAATACATTGCTCTTTTGAATATTTCCTGAGGCTCATGAGAGATATTAAAAAGGGAATTTTTATCTGCCTCTCAGTGCCGAACTCAAGTGTCTCTAGGCTGTAGCCCGAGCATTCCATATCTGGCGCTTCCCGAATGAGTACAGAATACAGGGGGTAGAGGTCACCATAGTTGGAATGAAGCAGAGTAACTTTCACTTCTCAAAGCTACATTAGTTGCGTTAATACATCTTGATAACACAACCTTGTTTAGTCACCTTCCTATGAGAAGCTGCTTTTGTAGAGGGCTCTCTTGTTGTTTATTATCTCCATCATAAATTTAAATTTACTGCCTTATGTCCACTAGTAACGTTCAAGCTAATTATAGAGGGGCTAAATATGCTAATCACGGCAGTAGAGCCACCCACAGCCTAACCAGGCAGTGTATGTCTGAAGTCTCTGCCCTGTGACTTGTGAAACGCATGTGGAGAAAACCCTTTTAAGGCCACCAGGTTACAAGAGGTCAGGCACAGCTGATGATGTCCGCACCTTGGCTCAGGTGCTTACCTCCCAATTTTCAGAGTTGTAAAGATGGACACATTTAGGTGTTACTAGGTTCTATACAGATGTATTGATATAAAATAATATATGCAATATAAGTAAATCTATTACTAAACACTAAACCCAAACAATATCTTATTGGTAGAGACTACCGAATTCTAACAGAAATGGTCAAGTATAACCCACATATATATCACTTCCTATATCAAGGACAGCAAATAATCATCATAGTGTTACTAACCTAACAAGACCAAATATTAAAAATTTAATCTCCACCTAATTATATCAAAAGATCAAAATTACTTATATTATCACATCACTGACAGCATATCACCAGTCACAAAAGGGACTGAATAATACTGGCATACTGTTCCTGAATATAAAGCATTACACTATTACCAATATTACCATCACAGAGTGACCATAAAGTGGTAGATACCAACTGTATGGAGACACTCTGCAGACATATAAGTGAATATAGTTCAGTTACATTCAATGAACTTACTCTGACCAGGCTCAGATTGGTCCACAGGGGAACAGGGTAAACCCCCCAGTGGGCCCATGAGCATGCCAGACCTGGAGTTGTTTTTTAACTGCATATTCATCCCTCGGAGAGGCAGAAAGGCAAAGAAAGAGAGGCAAAAAGCAAGAGGCAGAGTATGAGGCATGTACAGTCATTTACAGTAGCTGTAGGGTGAGCCCCCTCCTCCGTCACGGATTCTGACTAAAGTAATTTGCTTTCCCTTTCCTTCTCTTTCTGGTCTGGACGGCCATGATGATATCTCCCAGCCATCCCTGTAGAATTTGCCAAACAAATATCTTAGAATCAACACTTTTCCAGCACCTCCCTACCCGTTCCCCACCTCCGGGAAAACTCCCCATGGGCTGATAGGTGGATGTGAGGAGGTTATGGGGTGGCACTAGGCCGCTTAACACAATGGTTGTGGAGAGAGGCAGGAAGGGGGTTGGTTACAGGCCTCAGTTTACAGGCACAATCTCCTGGTGGTGAGGGGTATAGAGAACTAATCCCATGGAGATTGTTCTGTTGCTGTGGTCTGTACCCCCCAAGTTCATAATGTGTGGTTTGAACTCCATCACCTCTCCAAAATCTATAAATTAGCCGTAGCCTTGACTTTAAGGGGGTGCAGGGAATGTTTTTAACATGTTTTTGTGGTGCTTTTGGAACTATTTCTTTAATAAAATGGTCAACGAGGGATGTTATTGGGGGGAATTGGTCTTTGTCTGAGGGGGGGATATGTATCTTATAAGGGGCTGTATTTATATTAGGGGTGAACTGTGTCTGGGTGACCTGTATTATCTAAGGAAGGGGGGCTGTATCTTGAGGGGTGTTTGTATTATGTAAGGGGTGGTCTGAGTCTAGGGGGGCCTGTATTATATAAGGAGGGGGTGCCGTGTCTTGGAGGGTCTGTATCATATTGTAAGGCTGTATCTTGGGGGGTGCCTGTATTATATAAGGGGTTGTCTGAGTCTAGAGGGGGGCCTGTATTATATAAGGAGGGGCTGTGTCTTGGAGGGTCTGTATTATATTGGAAGGCTGTGTCTGGGGGTTCTATATTATATAAGGAGGGGTCTATGTCTTGGGAGCTTTATTATATTTTGGGCTGTGTGGGGGGTGGGCTATATCACATAAGGAGGGGGTTGTATCTGGGGGGTCTATATGATATAAAGCGGAGGCTGTTTCTTTGGGGCTGTGTCTGTGGGACGATATTATATGAGGCGGGGGCGGTGTCTTGGAGGCTGTATTATATTGGGGATCTCTGTCAGGGAGGTCTATATTATTGTATTATATTGGGGGCTGTGCCTGGAGGGTCCTGTATTATATTGGGGGTTATATTATTTTGAATGGCTGTGTCTAGGGGGTCCTGTATTATATTGGGGGGGGGCTGTGTCTGGGATAGCTTGTATTTTATTGGGGGGCTGTGTCTGGGATAGCTTGTATTTTATTGGGGGGCTGTGTCTAGGGGTCCTGTATTATTTTGGAGGGCTATGTCTAGGTTGGTCCTGTATTATATCGGGGAAATTTGTCTGAGAAGGGAATGCATAAAATTAGGTGTAGTCTGTGTCAGGGTGGGCATGCATTATATTTTGAGGTGCCCTGTCTGCAGGGGCTGTGTTATATTTGGGGGCTGTGTGGGGATCTGCATTATTTTCAGGGGGCTGTGTCTGGGAGGACCTGTACAATATTGGAGGGCTGTATTAGATTGGTGGGGGTTGTGATTGGGCATTTGTATTATAGTGAGGGGACTGTGTCTAGGAGGGGGTTGTATTAAATTGTGAGGCTGCACCTGTGATCTATATTATATTGGTGAGTGGGTGAGGGGGCAGCACCTGGTGGCCTGTATTGTATTGGGAGTATATGTCTGGAGATGGGTCTGTACAACATCGGTCTGTATAATGTGGGAAGGCCTGCATTATACTGCAGTAGCTGCACCTGGGCAGGTTTCAGTCTGCGGTCTGTGTTATGTTGCGGAGGGGTGGTGGTTCTGAGGTCTTTGTTACTTTGTGGATCTAAATTAATTTGTGGAATTTACCGCTATATGCTCATTATATGGTGGTAATATACAGTCTGCAGAGCCCGTGTACACTGGTATCTACCACTATATGGTCACTGAACGATAATAATTTACACTCTGCAGAGACTGTGTACACTGGTATCTACAACTATATGGTCACTGAATGATAATAATATACTGTCTGCAGAGCTAATGTACACTGGTACCTACCACTATATAGTCACTGTATGGCAGTAATATACAGTCTGCAGAGCCCGTCTAAATTGGTATCTACCACTATATGGTCACTGAACGATAATAATATACACTCTGTCGAGACTGTGTACACTGGTAACTACCACTATATGGTTACTGTATGGAGGTGATATACAGTCTGCGGAGCCGTTGACACTGGTAGCTACCAATATATGATCACTCCATAGAGGTAATATTGGTCTTTGTATAAGGATCTTTATTCAGTAATAGTATAGGGGTATTATTCAGTCACTCTTTGGTGGTAATTTGTGGTCGTGTTCTGGCGGTATAATCAGGTCTTTATGTAGTAGCATTATTGATTATGTTGCTTAGTATAGAGGGATTTGTTTGGTAGCATTATGATGGTGATATGTACAGTGAGGTAGTTGCTTCTTGTATTCTCTAGTAACTGCATGACTATTTTTAACAGGTACCAGTAAATGTTTGTGGACAGGGGAATGGCTGGCAGGGGGCCCCATCCAAAACTTTGCTATGGGGCCTAGTCTTCTCTAGTTGCGCCACTGTAAAAAATGGACAAATTGTGCCCAAAGTGTCAATATTTTATGTGGCTGCCATTATTTACAGTACTGCCTTAACTCTTTTGGGCATGGAGTTCACTGGAGCTTCACAGGTTGCTACTGGAATCCTCTTCCACTCCTCCATGACGACAACACGGAGCTGGTGCATGTTAGAGACCTTGTGCTCCTC
Source organism: Phyllomedusa bahiana (assembly GCA_025379985.1). Classification (NCBI taxonomy): domain Eukaryota; kingdom Metazoa; phylum Chordata; class Amphibia; order Anura; family Hylidae; genus Phyllomedusa; species Phyllomedusa bahiana. The sequence continues at coordinate 132,361 of JAODAL010002753.1, forward strand.
CATCTTCAACTTGAGGATGGCCCACAGATGCTCAATAGGGTTTAGGTCTGGAGACATGCTTGGTCAGTCCAGTACCTTTACTCTCATTTAGTTTAGTAAGGCAGAGGTCGTTATCATGTCCCCAAAAGGGATACATCATGTTCTGCTGCAGTATTTCACAGGACATGTTGGCATTCATGGTTCCATCAATTAACTGTAGCTCCCCACAGCTGGCTGCACTCACGCAGCCCCAAACCATGAAACTCTCACCACCATGCTTGACTGTAGACTAAACACACTTGTCACCTGGTTGCCATCACAGATGCTTGACACCATCTAAACCAAAAAATTTATCTTGGTCTCTTCAGACCACAGGACATGGTTCCAGTAATCTCAGTCTTTTTGTCTTCAGCAAACTGTTTCTTGTGCATAATTTTTAGAAAAGGCTTCCTTCTGGGGTGACAGTCATGCAGACCAATTTGATGCAGTGTGCGGTGCATGGTCTGAGCACTGACAGGCCTACCCCACACCCATTTAATTTTTGCAGCAATGCTGGCAGCACTCATATGTCTATTTTAAAATATAATTTCAGGATATGACGCTGAGCATGTGCACTCAGCTTCTTTGGTGATGCTTGTTCTGAGTAGAGCCGGTCTTGTTTTAAACCACTGGCCAACGGACTGCAGCTCAGTTTCAGGGTGTTGGCAATCCTCTTATGGCCTAGACCATCTTTATGTAGAGCAACAATTCTTTTCAGATCCTCAGAGAGCTCTTTGCCATTAGGTGCCATGTTCAAGTTCCAATGACCAGTATGAGAGAGTATGAGAGGGATAACACCAAATTTAACTTACCTGAGACCCATTCACACCTGAGACCTTGTAACACTAAAGAGTCACATGATACTGTGCAGGGAAAATGGCAAATTGGGCACAATTTGTCCATTTCCACTTAGGGGGGTGTGCGCACTTTTGTTGCCAGGGCTTTATACATTGATGCCTGGGTGTTGAGTTATTTTGAGGGAACACCAAATTTACATCCTGTCATGAGAAAACACAGAAGATATAGCACTGTACAGCTTGTATAGTGTTCTGTGTTGTCCCATGAAAAGATGTAATACAATATTTACAGAAATGGGAGGGGGTACTTATATATAATGTACAATAATACAATGTAAAGTATTCAGTGTACAGCTTGTATAACAGTATAAACTTGGTGTTCCCTCAAAATAACTCAACACACAACCATCAGTGTCATATATATATATATATATAAAAAAACCCTCCGCATTTCTGTAAATATTTTTTTAAATCTTTTCTTGGGACGACACTGAAGGTATGGCACTTTGATTTGTAAGGCATTTTTATTACTTTCTGCAAAGTCAAAGGTTTACATACACTAGGATTACTATGCCTTTACATAATTTGGGACATACCATATAATGATGACATGATTTTGAAAGCATCTGAATTATTGCATTTATTGGCACCATCTGAGTTAATTAGAGACACACCTGTGGATGTATTTTATTGCCCAGCAGAACAGAAACACACTGTCCAGCAGAAACACACTGCAATACTGAACCAACATCTCAAGACATCAGCCAAGAAGTTAAAGCTTGGGTGGAAATGGGTCTTCCAAATGTCAATGATCTGAAGCATACTGCCAAACTGGTTACAAAGTGGCTTAAGGATAACCAAGTCAATGTTTTGGAGTGGCCATCACAAATCCCTGATCTCAATCCTATTGAAAATTTATATTCAAAGCTGAAAAGGCAGGTGTGAGCAAGGTGGCCGACAAACATGAGTCAGTTACACCAGTTCTGTCAGGAGGAATGGGCCAAAATTCCTACCAACTATTGTGAGAGGCTTGTGGAAGGTTGCCCAAAACATTTGACCCAAGTCATACAGTGTAAGGGCAATGCTACCAAAAACTAATGAAATGTATGTAAACTTTTGACTTTGCAGAAAGCAATAAAAATTCCTTAAAAATTCTCTCTCCTTATTCTGGTATTTGGCAAATATGAATAATTTGGTAATCCTAATTAACCTAAAACGGGTAAGGTTTATTCGGATTTCATGTCAGCTCTGGGATCGTCGCTTTACGGGCTGGCACTCCAACATAAGGCACTTCAACTTCAGGCTTTAGTTTAACTGACCTCAACCAGTTTTATTCAGACACAGGTATTAAAAAAAAACCAAAACATATAAGATAAACCTCGGCCGTCTGGCCACTAACTAAACATGTGGTCAGCTAACCCTCTCTAACGTGATCTGGACCTACCATCCAATATCGCAAACACCAATTACTGCCAGTGTCTCCTTCCAGCCTGGAATCAGAGCCTCTCCGCTCTACTGCCGCTCCCTGCTCCAGGTAGCCGACTACACACCCTAAACACCTGTAGTCCCAGACTTTTATAGGCCTCCAGGGACCTTCCAAAAACCTGGCCTGGAACACGGGGAGTAGACTCCCACCCAACACATTGTCTATTTCCGATAAGAGCCGACCCAGGAGAGACTTAAAAGCAACACTCACTATACAGCGCTAGCAACCGCTTACTGCGGCTGACAACTTATATGGCTGGCTCCTACCCTTGGTGGCATGTTGCTTGCAGATCTCCGGCTGCACATCCTCTAGTGGCAGAGACATGTGACTACCTGCGGTCGCTCTGCCACTATATATATATATATGCATACATACATATATATACACACAGTATATATTTGCTGATGTTGGTATACTAGATTTTGTTCAATTACATAATAATGATGTTCCTTTCTATAGTGGTGTACTCTGAAAACTGGGATAACACTATAGTTTCAGTGCTGGTTTAGGCATTATTAAGTTTGCTTGGGCAGGAATTGTACATTGGGCAGGAATTGCCACACCCAGGGGCGTCGCTAGGCTGTTTTATTCGGGGCTCGGGCCCCGTAAAAACCACCCTGTGCCCCGAGTCTCCCTGGCTCCATGGCCTCTGGCCCTGGGCCTTAAGGCACCGCTGGCCCTTTATGCGCATTGTGCGTCCGCTTGATGTCACACACAGTCCGTCGGGCTCTGCGGGAGAAGAGCGGCGGCTCCCTGCCCCCGCAGACAGTTGTCGAGACCCGCAGTCCAACACCACACACAACCCCGAGAGGCCGCCGGTCCTCACAGCCGATGAGGACCCCCGAGCTGGCCCCGTGCGCCTCAGCCGGCAATAGCCCCGTCTGCGATGGACGTGATGTCATCGCGCCGCTGCCTTCCTCGTGCCGCACAGCTGCGGTCATAGTGCAGTGCTCCCGAGGAGCTGCCGGAGGAGCGCGGTCTGAAGACGTAGCGGGCGCTCGGCCGGGGGATTTAAGGTTAGCATTAATGTTGTTGTTTTTACAGCGTTTCCTGCCTCATGCCCCATAATGCCTGCCTTTGCCTCTACCCGCTGTCCTGTGGCCGCCCATATGACTGCCTGTTGCCCCCATATACTGCCTGTGGCTCCCATACCCTACCACTGCCCTGTGCCCCGCATATCCCCTGCCTGTGGCTCCCCCATACCCTGCCTTTGCCCCTAAATGCCTGCCTGTGGCCCCGCCCTAACCCCCTGGCTGTGTGCCCCATATCCCTGCCTGTTGGACCCCATATCCCTGCCGTGTGGCCCTATATCCCTGCCTGTGCCCCATGAATGCCGGCCTGTGGCGCCCCATGACCACAGTACCCTGTGGCCCCCATACCCGCCTGTGGCCCCCATATCCCATGCCTGTGCCCACTATAATATGCCAGACTTTGGCCCCCATATTCTGCCTGTGGCCCCCATATCCCTGCCTGTGTGCCCCCATATTCTGCCAGTGTCCCCTTAAATGCTGCCTTGCCCCTATAATTGCCTGCCCTGTGGCCCCTAAATGCCTGCCTGTAGAACCCCAATATCCCTGCCTGTTGCCCTATAGTACCTCTGTGTGTCCCCCATACGCCTGCCTGTGGCCCCCATATACGGGCCTGCCGGTGGCCCCCATACCCTCTGCCTGTGCCCCCATATGCCTGCCTGTGGCCCCCATATGCCTGCCTGTGGGTATCCCCTATATACCTTCCTGTGCACCCCATATACTGTCGCTGTGGCCCCATATACTGCCTCAGTGCCCCCATATACTGCCCTCAGTGCCCCTATAATACTGTCCTCAGTGCCCCTATATACCTTCTTGTGGCCCCATATACACTGCCTGCAGTGCCCCCATAAGACTGCCTCATGCCCCTATATACCTTCTTGTGGCCCCTATATATGCCTCAGTAGCCCCCATATACTGCCTGTGGCCCCCATATACTGCATCAGATACCCCTATATACTCTCTTCCTTTGGGGCCCCATAATACCTTACCCTGTGGTCCCCTATGATACGCCTGCAGTGCCCCGCCAATTACTGCCTCAGTGCCCTATAATACTGCCTGTGCTCCCCCTATATACTGCCTGTGCCCCCCTAAATACTGCCTGTGTCCCCTATATAGCTGCCTGTGGCCATCCATATACCTGCCTTGATGGCCCCATATAATTGCTTCAGTGGCCCCTATATACCTAAACGAGGGGACTTATATACCTATAATTAAGGAGTTGCTGGAAAATGTTAGGATTTCTAAGATATTTTGTGTCCAAATCCTCAGTACAATATTGGCCCAGGGAGCAATCGATCATGAAGTGTGAACTCGGAATGGAGAAGAAAAGGGAAAGTGAACGACGGCTGATCAGAAAAGCACGTGCTCCTGTGAGTTACTAAAGTAACTGCAAGTGTAAAATCACTTATATGTCTGGTCAGAGTCTACATAGCAACTAAGTATCTACCACTATATGGTGACTGTATGGCGGTGTAATATGTAATCCGATAGCCTTGAACAACTGATGGTCCATGGTGTGGTTGCCGTTGTCAGGGTCCTGCAGGTTATTTGATGCCTTAAGTAGTAATTAATTTGGGGTCTTGGTTTTGTATGGAGGGTTTTATTAACAAACACTTGTCTGGTATATTGCTCCATGTGTAGGTGGATGTTTTTGGTGACTGTTATAGGGTATTGTCATATGAAGGTAGAAGTTCTGAATAAGTAAATTTGGGTCATTGGTGTTTTTACTGTACAGTGACGCTGAGGAAGATGGGACGGGATTGCTGTGTGGGATGTGCGAAAATTAGTGACAGGATCACAAGGTTTTTTTCTCTGAAAAAACGTCCGCAGTTCACACTGAGGTGTGAAAAATGTCGTGTGAACCCAGCCCCTAACCCAGAAAAAAACAAAGGGCCCGAGCCCCGGAGATTTTTTGAGGACCCTAGCAACGCCCCTGGCCACACCATGCTATTGGAGCCATTGTTATTATTGAGTTTTGAATGCCATTAATCCCAGAGCACTGTACAAACAAAGGGGTACAAATATATAACATGAGACTAGGAAAAATACAAAATAAGCACTTAACACACAGCTATGGAAGGAGAGAGAACCGTGCCCGTGAAATCTTACAATCTACAATGGAGGAGGAGGGAGATAGAAGTTGAGGGATGGAGAAGTTTTATAGTGCAAAGGCAGTAAGGTCATTGTATATTGTAGGTTATTCTGAAGAGATGTGTTTTCAGGTTGCTTTTGAAAGTAGTAAAATTGCTGGAGGGTCTGATGTGTTGTGTTGGTGAGTTCCAGAGTAGGAGGGATGTATAGGAGAAATCTTGGAGACAGTTGACAAAAGGAGAGCAGAGAAGAAGGTCCTGTGTGGATTGGAGCCTGTATGAGAGGAGGTATCTGGAGAATAAGGACATATATGAAGCAAACAGGTTATGCAGAGCTTTATATGTTATGGTTACTTACTTGAGCTCAACTTGCTGGCCAGTAAATGGCCAGTGAAAGGACAGGCAAAGGAGTAGTGAGGAGAGAGGTGAATCAGACAGACAGCAAGGTTGAGGATGGAACGAAGAGGAGCAAAAATCCTAGATGAGAGGCTGCAAAGAAAGACATTGCAGTAATCTAGGTGGGAAAAGATGAGAGCATGCACAAGTATTTTTGTAGAGTCAGCGAAAGCGGATGTGGGAAAAAATTTCCAGGCAGAGGCAGCAAGAAGTGGTAAGATGTGCAGTTTGAAAGACAGGGTAGAATCAAAGGATATTCCAAGGCAGTGGACCTGTAGAAGTGTAGCCACAAGTATGGAGCCATTGACCGTGATAGCTATGATATAGAAGTTGAGTGGGATGGGGGAAAGAAAGAAAAGAGTTAACATTGGTGCCAAAAATATAGTGTCTCTCTTCCTGTTGACTGTAGAAGTTGGGAGGTATGGCGCACTAAAAATAAGGTGAATAATAAAGTAACCCTATGCTTACTGTCTGCATGTATTTTTTCAATGCCAAATTGATACTTTTCCATCTTTTTACTATTATATGTTTTACTTGTTCTCACAATCTGCATTGTCAAGACATATAACAGAGTTATACTTTAGAAGCACTGTCTGCAGGAAAGACTATGGGAACTCATGTAAGCATCATTTGATGGTATACTGAGTGCCTATTTGTCCATGTACGTTGTAGACCAACTATATCTGTTCAGAGATTTTTTAAATCGTAGTGTACTAGTTTGAAATTTAAATTGGTATTATATCTTTAAATGTTTAAACATTATTATTCTTAGAAATATCTTAGTTCTGTTCCACTTGAATCAGTTTTTTTTTTATTTCAAACAAGATACTATGTATATGTTCATATATATTTTGGTTCTTCACTGAGTGCCATTGTAGACAATATGAGATCTAAATGAAATCTGGATTTGTTTTGGGGGTATGTGACCCTGTTTTTCATGTGCATCTGCATGAAATGTGAGATAAATGCTGATCAAGTTGCTTTTAAATTGTGGCTTTGTTTCCACCCAATAAGAAGCGTTTCCATATGATATCTCCAAATAGTTCTGACAGTGAGGGCCACAGTTGAGTATATTACAATGTGTTGTCTGCCAGCACATTCTTTTCAATACTTTATCTATTAGAATTCTGTAAGGAGATGAAGGTAAAACAAAATGATATATTAATTTCTACCATATGTCATAGACTTGGCATTGATCTTCTTTGACTGTCTAAACTAAGAATCTTTGGACATTTATAGTAACCTAAAAATGCTTGTAGTTAACCTTTAATATAATATAAATGCATGGGCTATAAGAAAATTTTTACTTTCACCTTGACCGACTCAAATTATTATTGATAATCAGTTTAGTGTGCCACTATTTGGTGGCAATTATCAGCGAATTACTATTGTATGCACTATCTGATTATTTCACATATTTAAACTTTTGGACACTGTGATAAGAAAAAACCCTCACGCCATACCAATTCATCCTTTACACTGCTAAGTATAAATGCATCCATGCAGCCACTTATTAAGTTGATTGAAAGTAATTGCTATGGGGTGTGTGACAGTGCCACGATCACCCCACGATCGCTATTGTAGAATTTTTTTTTTTAATAATATAAACATGGTGAAGTTGTCCTCCATGTTTATATACATTTTTAAAAATTTTCTACAATAATAAAGTGATGCATTCTTTTAAACAATACTATGCTCTGTGGTCATGAAGCTGGTCTTCGCATGTGTTCCATGTTTGTAATGAGGAGGTCTCTCCCTCCTTCCTGACCGTGTCTCCGCCACCAAAAGATTTTACTTGCAGGGTGAGCTGATCTTTGTTCCTTTTTGTATTTGGGAAACTGTTACTTGAGTAGTAACAGACTCTAAGAGCCCCCTACTTGTAAATGACTTGCTTTATCTGTATTAGTTATCTACTTAATTTCTTTCATCTTCATTTTGCATTTTGTTGGGTGACATTTGTGGGGCGAGTGCAGGAATCAGTTTTCCAAAGCAATACTATGATTCAACATAGTCCGTCCTGGTGAAACCAGATAGATAATGTATTGTGAGAGGGAACCACTGGTAATGAATATTCCTGAAGTACAGATGTAGTACATACTCACTATTAACCCCTTGCAATATCCCCCATGTCGCTACAGAAGCCCTACCGTGTTTAATCAAGACTCGCTGAAGGGAGCGCATGAATAACGTCATGGAAACCGTCGAAGGACATTACATTTTAAATCGCACGATGTTTTCACGGAATATAACTCTAGGATTAGATTACTCTTCGCCCTCGTTGGGTGATTCATCGTACCGGTCGGAGGGTTGCCCTTCGTACAACCCGCTGTCTTTTCGCACGCAATCGTCCAGCGCCGCCCCATTAGCCCGCCCCGGCCACCGTGTCCACGGACGTCTGTAAATGTGCGTGGCGTAATTACGCGCCTGCAATACGACAATTAAAGCCTAGCCTATAGACAGGTGCAATCCTGTAAGCCATAAATGTGTGGATATATCCAAACATTTGTGAATTTTCGTATGATACAGAATTACTACAGGATAAGTACCTTTTTTGTTAAACCTTTGGTATTAAACGATATGATCTTATATAGTTTGTTCTACACAGAATATACTCTTACGTGTGAATATTTTTAGAGAGCTGGTGAGGGATAGAGAGTACAGCCATTAGAATTTGGTTGTGTCGATATAGAGTATCTATGTGTTTCCCGTGAATACCCCAGCACAAACTAATTGCCAATTTGTATCCACCGATTGACATAGGACTGAATGTTGGAACCGCTACTGGGCGCAGTGGGGGAATCTCACAGCATTGGTGATTTCTTACTCTACAATTGTTATAACAACAGATCGCCGGTGGTTGTGACTCAATACATTGATTCTATCTACCCGTTCAGTCCGTGTTGTATTACTTGTGTGTTTCATTTTGAATTCAGTGGCATGTTTACTGGTCTTCTGAGACATGCTTCAGTAGAAGCCAGGTCTGTATCTTATAGCAACCACTGTGATGCAATCTCTATTCATGAGAGACTGAACAGGTCTGTAGGCTGTACGAATGGCGGTTTGTGTGGAGAAGCTAGAATTATCATCCCATACAAGAGGGTATAGTCTAGTAAATATTTAGTGGTGACAGCTGTTTAATGGACTATAAAGCTGCCAATTTCGGCAATGAAAAATGCAAAACGTGTTTAACATAAAAGAATGCATATCCTTGAAGTGCGATACATGTAAGCCCCATTAAGTCATATGACTAGTATGGTGACCAATGCAGTAGGATTAATTTGTTACTAAATAATTTAAGTCAGGTTTACTATCTTCTATCCCTCCAAACTCTTATACTCATTACCGCTCCCCCCTCCCATTAACACTACCCAAGGACATGCCCCCCGCAACTGTAGAGTTCACAGCCTTAGCAGCGCCATAATAGGTTGTTGTCGAACACTCCTTCAAAGCGGCACTAGCCATTCCAAACCACAAACACGGGTGTGGGTTTTGTGGGGTACAATCATAACCACTCCTACGATACGTAATATCCCTAGTTGTGCGCCGACGCGTGAAATGGAAGCATCTGCACCAAATTTTCGAGTGTGCATTTATACGCAAAAAAAACCCAAATAAAACCGTGTGTGCGAGGCTCTGTTCTATAGATAGCCAGATCCAGGAATGAAATGGGTTCAGTGCCTTGTCTGGTCTGTATATTGCCATTGTTGTGATTGTTTATGGCTTTCTTTTTTCTTGATGTATATACAGTATATATTCCTCTTTGTGAATACCATCTTTGATATAGTCTTTTTCCTATTATGGGTTTCATTTGACTACTGTACATGATTGTTTATGCTTGTAGGGATATAGGTATATTATTAAGTTTATAATAGTTTCTTTTATTAGTCAGTATGCTGTGTTCCGACATATATTATTTAATTGATTTTTTCTTATTATTTTGTAAACCTTTTTTCCCTAAATATAAAACATCAATATTTATGATATAATATTGTGAGTCTGCTGTTAATATTTTTGTGCGTAGTAATATGAGGTTATATCGTGGTCAAAATACTCCATTTCGTACTATTTATTATTAGACTACATCTGATTTTGTCTATTATTTGCCTCTGTTCTAAAGAAATAATCACATTCAAACACACAAACTTTGCTCATTAAGTAACTTTTCACAAGTCAGTTCGTTTTATAGACTATGCACCACTGAAAAACTGTCCAGAAGATATGGTTGAAGCAGTGCTTGGAAGCAGAAACAAACCACGACTCCACCTTTATGAAGGCCCGACATACAACAGTACAGAAGACGACTGTGAGCAATTAACCCTTCTCTCGTACATCGACTGGCGTGTTGGCACCAAGTTTCATAAATATCACGCTGGATTCTTCTTTGACGAGACCTTCTGTTATGACTGCCAATCAATTATGGCTTCATTTAAACCTGAATTATGTCTCAAACTAATTATTAGTTTGAGAATACATCAAAGCTGAATTTGATGCATGAGCTAGTAAATAATTTCATTTATCCAGGTGTATCCTAATAGAAGAAGAAATTCGTGGGGTGAAAGTGTGGCATCTGGCGTGTGTGCAAATTTGCCTACTTAAAGGGTAGAGAGTAAGGGCGCATGCCCCATGGCAGTGGGACAAATACCGGCTGAGTTGCCGGCAAGAATTTGTCCTGGTATTTTGTCGATGCCGAGGTGTTGCCCCACGGCCGCGGGAGGGGGGGGGGGCGGCTTTTCTCGGCGCGATGAGCGTGGGGGGGAGAACAGCCCTCCCCCTGGCCATTGAGAAGAACTATTCCGTCCAGAAACCAGGACGGAAAGAATGAACGATGCTCAATGTTCTTGCCAAAACCGTTGGGGAGGAAAATCAGTGCAGTGATGACTGTTTACGGGGGTATTTCCATAGGAGCACAATGTGCTCGATTTTCGGCCCGGGTTATATTTCAGACGTGTCTGAAAAACCGCAAACTCGGCTGAAAAACTGTCCGAAAACCCGTGGCCGGAGGGGACATTGTGCCAAGGTTGCATTCACACGATGCGGTCAGGTTTTGGTGCAGGTTTATCTGTGCTCGCCAATTAAACTCCCTTTATTACTAGCACCTTCTTTTCAGCTGTCTAAATTGTTCAGAAAGGTGTGTTCAAGTAAAGTAATCAATGACTGTGTTTTGAAGTAATTTGTGTGATTACAAGCACACTAAATGATTACTCACTTATCCAAACACTTATTATAAGAGACGGAAAAGCTGCTGGTAATAGAAGGCAGGTTTATTAATTGGGGCGCAGCTAAAACTGCTCCAAAACTGCGCTGTGTGAAAGCACCCCAAAAGACTGCATTTCGACATGTCTGACCACGCAGTGAATACTTGGAAAAAAAACTGTGCACTCTGTCAACTGGAAATTGTCTCCTAAGTGAGCCATTGCGTAGAGATTTAAACTGATCCATACATAGAAGAAAATAATCTTCCCAGTTGGTTGCTAATAGTTCATATACCTCAACATGAATGATCAGTGACTGGCATTTGTGGGCAATACGACCTTTGACACAGACACATACAAAAAGGATTTTGAAAATCAGTTTATTTTGAAATCTTCATCCTTTGAAATTTCAGGCAGGAAAATTTACATAAAAATCCTAAAATCCTGGTTTGTTTGGACATAGTGAATCAGAAAAACGACTCATCTCTAGAAAAAGCAGCATCTGCTCATTTACGTATTTGAACTGGAAAGAACGGGTTAAGAAAAATAAGAACTATCTGATTCCTACAAGATCAGAAAAAATACTAACACACAACAGCTGCTAAACCTTGGTACAAATGGATATAATATGCATGATTATTATGGTTAAAAGAAAACGCCTGCTGATATTTAGGAATGCTTTAGATATATATGATGGAAAAACGTATAAACTTTATAAAAGACTGTGGCATCTCAATTTTGCTAACGTTAATTTTAAGCACATGGCCTTCTCATTTCATGTTCTCCACACGTCAAGCACTCTTGCAATCTGAAATGGAGTGTGGCCAGTGCAAAAGAGAGAACAATAGTCATCAGTGAGATGGGATCCAGGTGGCTGCCTCAGTTGTGGTTATCTCGATAGTGAAGGCGTTAAGAGACATGCCCAGTTATTTTAATATATGGTTTGCCAAAAGGTTGGTTCTTTAGTAAATTTCTGGACAGGGATGCACCAAACAATGTAAAGTTGGTTTGAATTAATGTATCCCAATATATTGTTTTTTTAGTTTTCACTTCTAAAAGTATCTACTGATACCGTGCTCAAAGTTATCAGTCTTAGATGACCTTCTCTAGAGTCATTATTAGTACATTCATAACCGATACTAAATCTTCATTATGAAAGCTACAATTAGCTTTAGATGTCAATCCTTCTCTTTGACCTTTGATGGTCTAATGATCTTACAGATCTCTCTAAGGCAATGTTCACACGGCTTAATTCAGAACGGATTTACGTCGGATTTCCGATCGTAAATACGTTCCGAAATCAGTTAAAAATCAGTGTAAAATAAAAATGTCAAAAAGTGTGGCACGTATTTCGAGACGGATTTACAATCCCCATTCATTATATGGGGTGAATCCGTCGCTAAATCCGGCTCAATAAGTGACAGGACCACTGTTTTTCCGGCCGTTTTGCGGCCGCAAATCCGCGGCGCACTATGGCACGGAAATACGTGTCCTCTGAACGATGACACGTATTTCTCATTGAAAGCAATATTAAATGGCCTATTACTTATTTGTAACTGATTTCGGAACGGATTTACCATCGTAAATACGGCGGCAAATCCGTCCCGAAACAAGCCGTGTGAACGAGGCCTAAGCGTGCAGCATTTCTTTGGCGGTTAGAAAATGACATGTTGTTTGCTCTGTCATGTACTTACTGTATGGTGGCTGTTTTGATTTCCAGAGGTTTTGATGGTAACTATTTCAGTTAACTGTACTAATTATTTGAAGTTGAAGTAAAAAATTTAGGGGGACATGTATGATCGGGCTTTTCACTTCTTTTCTGGCGTATAATGCATGAGGCGCATTCTGTGAAAGCTTCGCCACTTTGTAATGCGCCTAACATGAAGGGGCGTTCTGAGGGCGTTCTGAGGGCAGGACGCACCACATTCGAAAACTTTGACGCATGTATGAATGCGAGTCGTCAAAGTAAGGCGCATTACAGTTCCGACAGGCAGACCTAGTTCAATGTGGTCTGTCTGAGCCGCAGTCGTCGAAGTTTACACAGCATTTATGAGCGCACTTCGGCCACCACCATACATCAGGCGCAGTTTTCACCCAAAAAAACATGAATCAATTTACTTTGACACGCCGAAGTTCATACATGTCCCCCTTAGTCCTCAAAGAAAATTCTGACATATTTGAAATATTTTATTGTCCCTTGACAAATCTGACAATCAGGATGCTAGTGCACAGTAACTGGTAATATTATGGACATCGCGTGACTCCTTGTTTCATGTTGCTTATGATTGCCGTCAGTATTTGGTTTCTCTCGTTTCGGCCAGCGGTGTTGCTGCTTCAGCTTTATGGCAGGTCAAATTTGGGCTGTTTTTTGGCGCATGCAGCTCTCTGTGCTGTGAACCCTGAGTCACGTGTTTGTTATGTCATCAATCCTAGTCTGGCCTTTATGGATGACGTTTGCTTTTTGCCAGGATGTCTCAGTGCGGCGTGATGCCCGGGCTATTTTACCACCTTCAGGTCAGATTAATTGAGCATGTAACATACTTATGTATATATAGCTTACATTTTCTTAAGAGCAACATGCTATGACTAAGAGCTAACAGCTCAAAACGTGTCAGCGGTTTCTTCTTGCCTTCTGATCACACTACATTTTTGGATTTTTTTGTCTTCAATAAAGGAAACCTTTTTATACCATTTTTTGGAGGTGTGCTGGATTTTTACCAAGTATCTCTTCTCCTTGCATCTGTTTTTTCTGTGCATGCCTATTCTTATTGAGCTGTAAGCTGACTATTTTTGTTAATTTTCACACAGTACTAAACACTTGACCTAAAGAGCCAAATGCAATGTGATGATGACTACTAATCAAGAAGTTAGTAGACAAATCAATAACATGGATTTTTATGGTCCTTACCTTATTGTCGCTACTAATTTATTGGGACTATGATATATATATATCTATATATATATATATATATATATATATATACATATATATACACTCTCCGGCCACTTTATTAGGTACACCTGTCCAACTGCTCGTTAACACTTAATTTCTAATCAGCCAATCACATGGCGGCAACTCAGTGCATTTAGGCATGTAGACATGGTCAAGACAATCTCCTGCAGTTCAAACCGAGCATCAGTATGGGGAAGAAAGGTGATTTGAGTGCCTTGAACGTGGCATGGTTGTTGGTGCCAGAAGGGCTGGTCTGAGTATTTCAGAAACTGCTGATCTCCTGGGATTTTCACGCACAACCATATCTAGGGTTTACAGAGAATGGTCCGAAAAAGAAAAAACATCCAGTGAGCGGCAGTCCTGTGGGCGGAAATGCCTTGTTGATGCCAGAGGTCAAAGGAGAATGGGCAGACTGGTTCGAGCTGATAGAAAGGCAACAGTGACTCAAATAGCCACCCGTTACAACCAAGGTAGGCAGAAGAGCATCTTTGAGCGCACAGTACGGCGAACTTTGAGGCAGATGGGCTACAGCAGCAGAAGACCACACCGGGTGCCACTCCTTCAGCTAAGAACAGGAAACTGAGGCTCCAATTTGCCCAAGCTCATCGAAATTGGACAGTAGAAGATTGGAAAAACGTTGCCTGGTCTGATGAGTCTCGATTTCTGCTGCGACATTCGGATGGTAGGGTCAGAATTTGGCGTCAACAACATGAAAGCATGGATCCATCCTGCCTTGTATCAACGGTTCAGGCTGGTGGTGGTGGTGTCATGGTGTGGGGAATATTTTCTTGGCACTCTTTGGGCCCCTTGGTATCAATTGAGCATCGTTGTAACACCTTGTGGAATCTATGCCACGAAGAATTGAGGCAGTTCTGAAGGCAAAAGGGGGTCCAACCCGTTACTAGCATGGTGTACCTAATAAAGTGGCCGGTGAGTGTATATATATATATATATATATATATATATATATATATATATATATATTATATATATATATATATCTATTTCAGTTCAGATTAAGTAGAGCTGTAGATTAGATGAAATCTACAATCTTCCTCACAAATATAAAACATACATAAATTTAGTTACATTATGGGTTTGTTACTATTGTTACTTACTATACTATACTTTATCATGCAGAAAGTCTTACTTTGGAGAATCACACAGACTCCAGAATCCTAAAGGTTCTATATTTGATTTGGATATCCGCGGCGTGACCTGAGCTGGTAACTTATGGTACACAAAGTATTGTTAGTTGCTGCAGTAACTAAAATTATAGTTAAGCTTCGACAATTTTGGTCCATCTGCTTTTAATATGTCATGATTTGGATTGGTTCATAATTCAGCTTATTTGGGAATAATATAGCAGAATCCGGAATAATAGATGTGGCTCAATACATGGAAATATCTTCAACATATATATAAGTTGAGAAGTTGAATGTTGGCTTTTTTGTCTTTCAGAAATCTTCTCGGTGCTATAGATGCGATATGTTGGGCAAAGTAGAAAAGTTTTCAAGTTAGCCTTGTGTATGCTGAACTGTTTTATCATTATAAATTAATAAGGAAATAGTTTTATCATGCATTATTTGGTAAGGGTGTCCAATTCAAGCAAAATAATGTTTTTAAGAAGTCACAAAGCATGTCTTGCTGTCTTAAAAGAAGTTGACAGCTTTAAAAAAAATCTGTCAACTGCTTATGGCTTAAAGGGAACCTGCCACATTGAACAAGATGTCCAATCTGCCAGCATTATGTTATAGAGCAGGATGAGTTGAGTAGAACGACATATAGTTTTGTGAGAAACTATTCAGTATAACCTGTCATTTATTTATTTAAAGAGGATTTCTTACCACACTGATTAGCTTTAACATGTAGACAAAGGTCAATAAATAATTTTTCCAAATACATTGCTATTTTGATTTTGCTTCTTTCAGAGTTAGAGCAGTTATTATATCCTGCTTGTGTAGACAAGCTTCCCTAGGTTATTGACCACCTCTCTTTCTGCTATCGGAACCCTGGCTTGGATGATGATGTCACTCACTGCTGTGTCTTATCAGCAGCACAGGAGCTTGATTATATTTCTTACTGACAAACTTTAACCCTGTAGAGCTCTGTGGCCTTCTGCCCTGTTGCTCAAACCTCTCCATCACCAACATCTCTGTAACAGGCTCATCTAGAAATAACAGAGGTGATATGCCAATCAGTGCTGTAGAGCTGCCCAGAGCTTTAAAAGGAAGTGGGAGCCTGAAGCTGGCTGTGAAAAGCAGGCTCCGTGAAACTGCAGGCTCTGTGAAACTCCCATTTAAAGGGAACCTGTCACATAGATTATGCCCTCCTTGCTGAGGACAGTACAACCTAGTGTCAGACCTGCTGTTTCCAGCGCTGTGTCCCTTATTCTGTAAGATTCTGTAGTTTTAGAGCATTAAATGCTCAAATCTGTAGTTTTCAGCCTTGCTTAATATCACATTTTTGCTGTACACTTTCGAGAAAAAATTATCCGTGCAGGGTCTGGTGCTGCAACAAAGATGAGTGAGTACAGAGCTAACTGCCAATCACTTTATGTGGCCAAGTTCAGCTGTGCTTTCATTTCACTTTCACAGATTTGTTTCTGTTTGTTACTCAGAAATCCTGATTCAAATAATTTAACCCTATATATCACAGAGCTCAGCTCCTCTCTGTATCATATAACCTTATATATCACAGAGCTCAGCTCCTCTCTGTATCATATAACCCTATATATCACAGAGCTCAGCTTCTCTCCTCTATCATATAACCCTATATCTCACAGAGCTCAGATTCTCTCCTCTATCATATAACCCTATATCACAGCGCTCACCTTCTCTCCCACTATCATATAACCCTATATATCACAAGAGCTCAGTTTCCCTCTCCTCTATCATATAACCCTATATATCACAGCGCTCAGCTCCTCTCCTCTATCATATAATCATATAAATCAAAAGAGCTCAGCTTCCCTCCTCTACTTTATAACCCAATAAAATCACAGAGCTCAGCTTCTCTCCCTCTCTCATATAACCCTATATATCACAGAGCTCAGCTCCTCTCTGTATGATATAACCCTATATATCACAGAGCTCAGCTTCTCTCCTCTATCATATAACCCTATATATCACAGAGCTCAGCTTCCCCTCCCTATCATAACCCTATATATCACAGAGCTCAGCTTCTCTCCTCTATCATATAACCCTATATATCCCAGAGCTCAGCTTCTCTCCCTCTATCATATAACCCTATATATCACAGAGCTCAGCTTCTTTTCTCTATCATATAACCCTATATATCACAGAGCTCATCTCCTGTCCTCTATCATATAATCAAAATATATCACAGAGCTCAGCTTCCCTCCTCTACCATATAAACCCTAATATCACAGAGCTCGGGCTTCTCTCCCTCTCTCATATAACCCTATATATCACAGAGCTCAGCTCCTCTCTGCTATCATATAACCCTATATATCACAGAGCTCAGCTTCTCTCCTCTATCATATAACCCTATATATCACAGAGCTCAGCTCCTCTCTGTATCATATAACCCTATATATCACAGAGCTCAGCTTCTCTCCTCTTTCATATAACCCTATATATCACAGAGCTCAGCTTCTCTCCTCTATCATATAACCATATAAATCACAGAGCTCAGCTCCTTTCCTCTACCATATAACCCTATATATCACAAGCTCAGCTTCTCTCCTCTATCATATAACCCTATATATCACAGAGCTCAGTTTCTCTCCCCTACATATAACCCTATATATCACAGAGCTCAGCTTCTCTCCACTATCATACAACCCTATATATCAAGGAGCTCAGCTTCTCTCCCTCTATCATATAACCCTATATATCACAGAGCTCAGCTTCTCTCCTCTATCATATAACCCTATATATCACAGAGATCAGCTTCTCTCCCTCTCTCATATAATCATATATATCACAGAGCTCGGCTCCTCTCTGTATCATATAACCCTATATACACAGACTCAGCTTCTCTTCTCTATCATATAACCCTATATATCACAGAGCTCAGCTGCTCTCCTCATCATATAACCCTATATTTCACAGAGCTCAGCTTCTCTCCTCTATCATATAACCCTATATTCACAAACCCTCAGTTCTCTCCTCTATCAATAACCCTATATATCACAGAGCTCAGCTTCTCTCCCTCTATCGTATAACCCTTTCTATCACAGAGCTCAGCTCCGCTCCCTCTATCATATAACCCTATATATATCACAGAGCTCAGCTTCTCTCCTCTATCATATAACCCTATATATCACAAAGCTCAGCTTCTCTCCTCTATCATATAACCCAAATATTCACAGACTCAGCTTCTCTCCTCTATCTTTATAATCCTATATATCACAGAGTTCAGCTCTCCCCCTCTATCATATAACCCTATTATATCACAAAGCTTAGCTTCTCTCCTCTATCAATAACCCTATATATCACAGAGCTCAGCTCCTCTCCTCTATCATATAACCCTATATATCACAGAGCTCAGCTTCTCTCCCTCTATCATATAACCCTATATATCACAGAGCTCAGCTTCTCTCCTCTATCATATAACCCTATATATCACAAAGCTCAGCTTCTCTCCTCTATCAAAATAACCCTTTCTATCCCCAGAGCTCACTTCTCTCCCTCTATCATATAACCCTTTCTATCACAGACCCTAGCTTCTCTCCTCTATCATATAACCCTTTTAATATCACAAAGCTCAGCTTCTCTCCCCCTACAAATAACCCTATATATCACAGAGCTCAGCTTCTCTCCCTCTATCATATCACCCTTTCTATCACAGAGCTCAGCTTCTGTCCTCTATTATATAACCCTATATATCAAAGAGCTCAGCTTCTCTCTTCTATCATATAACCC
Source organism: Phyllomedusa bahiana (assembly GCA_025379985.1). NCBI lineage: Eukaryota > Metazoa > Chordata > Amphibia > Anura > Hylidae > Phyllomedusa > Phyllomedusa bahiana. Next base: position 151,210 of record JAODAL010002753.1, read on the forward strand.
TATATATCACAGAGCTCAGCTTCTCTCCTCTATCATATAACCCTATATATCACAGAGCTCAGCTTCTCTCCCTCTATCAAAATAACATTTTTCTATCACAGAGCTCATCTCCTCTTCCTCTATCATATAACCCTATATATCACAGAGCTCAGCTTCTCTCCTCTATCATATAACCCTATATATCACAAAGCTCAGTTTCTCTCCTCTATCATATAAACCCTTTCTATCATAGAGCTCACTTCCCCTCCCTCTATCATATAACCCTTTCATCACAGAGCTCAGCTTCTGTCCTCTATTATATGACCCTATATACCACAGAGCTCAGCCTCTGTCCTCTATTATATGACCCTAATAACAACAAAGCTCGCTTCTCTCCTCAAATCATATAACCCTTTCTATCATAGAGCTCAGCTTCTCTCCTCTATCATATAACCCTATATATCACAGAGCTCAGCTTCTCTCCCTCTATCATATAACACTTTCTATCACAGAGCTCAGCTTCTCTCCCTCTATTATATAACCCTATATATCACAGAGCTCAGCTTCTCTCCTCTATCATATAACCCTATATATCACAAAGCTCAGCTTCTCTCCTCTATCATATAACCCTTTCTATCATAGAGCTCAGCTTCTCTCCTCTATCATATAACCCTATATATCACAGAGCACACCTTCTCTCCGCTATCAGATAACCCAAATATAACACAAAGTCAGCTTTTTCTCCTCTATCATATAACCCTATATATCACAGAGCTCAGCTTCTCTCCCTCTATCATATAACCCTTTCTATCACAGAGCTCAGCTTCTGTCCTCTATTATATAACCCTATATATCACAGAGCTCAGCTTCTCTCTTCTATCATATAACCCTATATATCATAGAGCTCAGCTTCTCTCCTCTATCATATAACCCTATATATCACAGAGCTCAGCTCCTCTATCATATAACCCTAAAATATCACAGAGCCAGCTTCTCTCCTCAATCATATAACCCTATATATCCAGAGCTCAGCTTCTCTCCTCTATCAAAATAACCTTATTATCACAGAGCTCAGCTTCTCTCCTCTATCATATAACCTTATATATCACAGAGCTCAGCTTCTCTCCTCTATCATATAATCCTATATATCAAAGAGCTCAGCTTCTCTCCCTCTATCACATCCTACTTTCAGATAGGACAGCATAAACCACTTGACAGGTTCCCTTTAAGGAAACACACACCCAAGGCAATGACTGGTTGGGAGTTAAATTACTTCAATAATTAGCAGGTAAAAGTACATTCAAAGTGGCATTCTAAATGGATAAAAATGGGGCCAGCTTGGTTACGGGATGGTTGCTTTGTGGACGATTAAACAATTAGATGGGAAATAATGGATGCATATATTGCCATTTTATTAGCATCATTAGTGAGGAGAGTATGTAGTAGAGAAAACGCAATAATTGAGACCAAGTCTGTATGAAGGGTACAATGGTTTATAAATAAGATTTCATGTGCTGAACTTTCTTTTCCAACACTGTGTTCTGAAATATGGTTTGGAAGAATGTGAACCTGGTGTATTTTTAATATGATATCCTCAGGCTCGGACTGGCACACAAGGTAGTAGGGTAAATCCCCAGTGGGCCTCTGGGCATGGTGGACCTGGAGTTGTATATCCTCAAAAGAAGCAAAAAAGCATAGAAAGAAAGGCAAAAAGCAAGAGGCAGATTATACCGTTTCCCCAAAAATGAGACAGTGTCTTATATTAATTTTTGCTCCTACAGACGAGCTAAGACTTTTTTTCAGGGGTTGTCTTATTTTTCCATAAATAAGAATTCCCATTTATTGTTGAACAAAAAAATCAACATGTATTAATATACTGTAGTGATTTCATCACAAACATCAGCATAAGCAGCCAAACTCTGAATTGCATAACTAAAAATGCACTAGGTCTTATTTTCGGGAGATGTCTTATATTTGGGGAAACAGGGGAGGAGGCTTGTACAGTCATTTACAGTAGCTGTAGGGTAGGCCCCTAAAATAAACTCCACCAGTGGAGCCCAGGAACAGTTCAACTGGTGGGCCCCTATAACCAACTCCACCTGTGGACCTTTGGCACCTCAGTCCGACACTGGATATCCATGTAGTAGTGGTTAAAATAACACCAGAAACAGTGCAGTCTCAAAGTAGTGCTGAGGATCATTATGATTTTATTGGAGACATGCATAATTATAGTGGTAAATTTATCTGGGAAAAATGAAGGAACTGGTAGGTTAATCAACCAGATTCCATTTTTCAGATAACATTTGCCAAATGTCATCAATCATTTTAAAAGGAATGCTACAGGCTACACTATTTTCCTTAGCATTGATTTGGATAAATCATCTTCTGCACAACATACACTATGATTTTCAAAAATGAATAACATATAAATGGAATCTATCACAAGATAAGTCATGCTTCATGTTCCTTTTTGGTTTACCATATTCAAATGTATATGTGTACATAGTAGTATCATATAGTGCACAATGGTAGTGTCTGCAGTCTGAAAAAAGGTCACAGTGTAAAACATATCTGAAATCCCATAGCTGTTCACAGGTCAGTTGCCGGCTGAAATAAGAGATTTCCTTATCTTCTGTATACTATGTATAATACTGTGCATATTGAAAAGTGTCCTCTATATAAATAAAGGTTTGTTGTAAAGTGTTACCTATAGCTCTGAAGCTTTTTTGACAACTTTATAAACATCCCGGCAGTATGCAAGCGACTGTACAAGGACATTTATAAACATTCTTCCACAGTTTATAACTGTATAGAGATCGTCCAGCTCAGGGGCGTAGCTATAGGGGGTGCAGAGGTAGCAGCCGCTACTGGGCCCAGCAGTCTGAGGGGGGCCAAAAGCCCTTCTGCTACATAAGAAGACACTGGTATTGTAAAGACACATGGTAACTGGGGGCCCTATTTCATTCTTTGCATCAGGGCCAAGGAGCTTCAAATTATGCCTCTGGTCCAGCTACAGGAGTGAAGAGTCTCCATAAAGAAGACAGGGATAGTTTATTACCATCTCTGGTTTTCCAATCACTGTATATGTGGTGCTCAATTAGAGCTGTGTGTACAGCTCAGCAATTAGCCTTCAGGCTTCCTGCTTCTGCACCCTAGCAGTCATGTTATGTGGCCGGCTATCATATCAGCCCCAGTTCCAGGTGAAAAATGTTGCAAAAATGCCCTTTAAAAGTCTTTTTCTGACTTTATGTGGGGCACAATGTATTAGAATAAATGAATAAATAAATAAATAATAAAACTGGTAGCCCAAACTATATATTTTAGCCCTATCCCTAAGGCTATGTCCACACTGCATATGAAAACGATCATATCTTCGCCGCTTTTAGTTTTTTAAAAGCGCCGAAGATACAATCGTTCCTGCAGCCCCCTAGATGGCAATAGGAAAGATGAGCTGCAGTCTACACAGCTCTTCTTTTCTCTGCTCGTCTTTCGGCAGCGGCGTATTATACAACATGTTGTATAATACGCCGGTGCTTCTCGTTTTCTTGTCGTCTTCCCATACAATACAATTGTATGGCGGACGTCAGGAAAACGAGAAGCAACCGCGGTTTTTGCACAAAGTGTGACAAAAGCCACAGTCCTGCATCGGAGAAAAAACGGCCGCATTCAGGCTGTTTTTTGGGCCGGGTGGGAGTGTTTGGGGCATAGCCCCTTAAGGAAACCCTTAAAAAATTCCCGTTACATTAAAATGAATTAAAAAAAAGGGGGGAACCCCAATTTTTTTAAAAACCCTTAATTTTAAAAATTTGGAATTTTTGATATTTTAAAAAATAGGGAAAAAACTTTATTAAAAAAACCAAGGGCACTTTTTTATTTTTTTACCTTTTTCCCCTAGTTATTTTTTTAAAAAATTTTAACCAAAACATTTTTTTAATGTAAAAATTTTTAAAAAAAATAATAATTTTTAAAAAATGGATCTTTATTTTTTAAAAGCAACCAAAAAAAATTCTTGGGAAGCCCCTTTTTTCAAAATTTTTTTTAGGGTTTTTAAATAAAGACGGGGAAAAAACAAAAAAAAACTTTGTTTAAAAAAAATAGAAAAAACAGGGCCAAAACAACCCAAAAAAGGGAAAAGGGGATGTTTTTCCCGGGTTAAATTTTTGGGGGGCATTTTTTCCAAGGTTTTTGGAGCGGTTTCTTCGCTTTAATTTTTAAACTAAATGGGCCCCCCAAACCCTTCCGGGGAAAACCATAAATTTTTCGTAAAGAAAATTTAAAAGTAAGGGGTTTTTTTCCCTTTCCCGGGGGGGGGTTCCCTTAAAGATCGGAATTGTTTTTGGGGGTTTGGGGAGATAAGCGGGTTTGCCCTGGGTTTTTGGGGCAACCGTTTAGGGGTAAAAAAAAAAATCCACGAAAAAACCCGTTTTTAAAATTTTAAGCTGTGTGAAAAAATTAAAACCCAAAGGGGGGGCCCGCTTGCAAGGGATTTACAAATCCAGGTGGGGTTTCAGAGGGGGGAGGGCCAAAGGTGAGGGAAAATTTCTTGGTTTTCACCAAATGGTTTTCCCAAACCGTTTTTTTTTTTTAAAAAAGGAAAAATTTTATGTATTTTAAAGGAAAAAAAAATGGGGAAAAAAGGAAAATAATTTTTGGAAAAAAACCAAATCGTGAGGGGGAAAAAGGGGATTATTTTTGTTCAACCCCCAACCCTGAAAAAAATGTGGGGCTTGGGGGGAGGGGGCGGGTTTTAAAATTTTACTTGGGAAAAAAATTTGAGGAAACGGTTTAAAAAAAAAACCCAATTTTAAATTGTGTAAACTTTTTATTCCCTTTAAGTGTTTTGTTAGAAAAGGGAAAAGGGGGTCCAATAGTTAAAAATGGCCAAGATTTCTAAAGGCACCCTTACCTGGGTGGGGGGGTTCCACCCAAAATTTTTCAATTTCCCCCTTCCCCCCCAGGCCCCCAGGACCAGGGGGGGTGACTGCTGCCCCCCTGGACCCCCCCTATAGAAAAAAAACAAAAAGTTTTCCTTTTTGGGGCCCCATTTAAAAATTGGGCTGGGGTTTGGGGGGCCCTTAAATTTTAAGGGGGGGGGTTTCTCCCCGGGGGGCTGGGTTTTTTTTTTGGTTTTAAATTTTTGTGGCAAATTTCTTTTAGGGGTAGAGTATTTTAAATTTTTGCTTCACTTTCCCCGGGATGTAAATTTCCCAATTTTTCCCGGGGCAGAAAGGGGCAAAACTTTCCTTTTTTGTTTTTCTGGGCAGGGTTTTTTTTTCCCTTTAGCTCTTATGTCCTCTTGTTTAAGTTTTTCCAGGGGAGTGTGGGGAAAAAAATTTTTTTTCCCCAACTGCTTAAAAAAAAATTTACCATTTTCTGTGTGGGGAAGAGATTTTTGCTTCCTTCTGGGCTGTGGCACAAGAAAGGGGGAAATTTTTTATTTGGTTTAAAATTAATTTTCAAAAAAGGGAATATGTAAAGGGTGAAAATTTCCATGAGGGGACGGGGGGCCCCCCGTAAAAAAAGTGTTTTCTGTTTTTTTAACCCAAAGGGTTTTAAAATTGGGGAAAGGAAATTAAAGAAAGGGAAAACTTTGTTTAAATTTTGAATTTAAAGGGGAAAAAGGGAAAAAAAAATGGGCTAAAATTTTTCCCGCCCTGTTTTTTTTGGGGATCAGGGGGGAAAATGTTCAGTTTTGGAATTTTAAAAAACCCCAAAAAAGTAAATTTGCCATTTTTTTTAAAAAGAGGTTTTTCTTTTTAAATGAAAATGATGTTTTTGGGGCTGCTTTTGGTTTCCAAACCCAAAATTTTTTTGGGGGATTTAAAAAATTTTTAAAATTTTCCCCCTGTTTTTGGGGGGTTTTTTCCTATTACAAAACTCCCTTGGGAAAAAAAGGGGGATTTTTTTAAAAAAGTGAATTTAAGGGCCAGGGGGGGTTTGGGGGCTCATCAAAACTTGGGAAACTTTGGGAAAAGTAAACTTTTTTAAAAATTTAAAATTGAAAAGTTAAAAGGATTGGCCCGAAAAAAATGTTCTGAAAAAAATAATATTTTTTATATATAATTATATATATATTTTATAAAAAAATTTTTTATTTACTTTTTAATTTTTTTATATTTTATATTTTTTGTTTGTATAAGTAACTTTTTCGGTAAAAAGGTTTCCCCGTTTTTCAAAAAATTTAAAGTGCCTGTGTGTGTGTTTAAAAATAAAATTTTTTTTATATATTAAAATATATATTTTAATATATATTTTAAAACCCTATGAAAATATTTTTTACACAAATTTAAAAAATAATTTATATAATTTTATTTATATTTTCACATTTTAAAATATTTCACACAAAACCTTTTTTCACTTTCTGCAAGGTCAAAAATTTACATACATTTCATTAGTATTTGGTAGCATTGCCCTTGACCTGTATGACTTTGGTCAAACGTTTTGGATATCCTTCCACAAGCTTCTCCCAATAGTTGGTAGGAATTTTGTCCTTTCCTCCTGACAGAACTGGTGTAACTGAGCCATGTTTGTAGGTCGCCTTGCTCGCACCTTTTCAGCTTTGCCCATACATTTTTCAATAGGATTGAGATCAGGGCTTTGTGATGGCCACTCCAAAACATTGACTTGGTTATCCTTAAGCCACTTTATAACAAGTTTGGCAGTATGCTTCAGGTCATTGTCCATTTGGAAGACCCATTTCGGTCCAAGCTTTACCTTGCTGGCTGATGTCTTGAGTTGTTGCTTCAGTATTGCCACATAATCTTCTTTCCTCATGATACCATCTATTTTGTGGAGTACACCAGTCCCTCCTGCAGCAAAACAACCCCACAACATAATGCTGCCAATAAGCCGTAAACAGTAGCTTCCAAAGACATGACATCATTATATGGGCTGTCCCAAATTGTTTAAATGCATAGTAATCCTAGTGTATGTAAACTTTTGACTTTGCAGAAAGTAATAAAAATGCCTTAAAAAATTCTCTCTCTCATTATTCTGGCATTTGACAAATTTAAATAACTTTGGTAATCCTAATTGACCCAAAATGGGTACATTTTATTCTGATTTCATGTCAGATAGTGATGAAAACATGCATATTTGTCTTTTTATATAGTGTATGTAAACTTCTGGTTTCAACTGTGTGTATATATATACAGAGCTCGAAGGATGTTAAAGTTTGACAGTAAACATAAGCTCATGTGCTGCTGATAAGTGCCAGCATGCCACACCACATGTACTAAATGTATGGGTGCTGTGGCAGAGCAACCTCAGGCGGTTGCAGGTTTCTGCCACTAGGTGGTGTACAGCAGGACATGTAGACGTGCCCCCTAAAACCTGTTTTTGGTGGGGAAGGCAACTATTTGGTGTCAGCAGTCATAGGTTGCTGACACATGTAGTAGTGTGTCCAGGGGGTGTGGTTTGCTGACAAGGTTGGAGCAAAGCAGAGCTGGTGAGGGCTCTGCTCCTTAGGCTGAAGAAAGTCTATATGGTGTACAGTGACTGTACAGTATTTGGTGGTGCTGGATGCTAGGTCCAGACCATGTTAGAGAGGGTTTCTTAAGTGTTATAGTTAGTGGCTAGACGGCTGAAGATTTTTGTTTTGTTGTCTAGTTTCCTGTAACAGGTGCCTGAATAAAGCTGGGGCCAGTTTAAAACTATTGCCCTGGTGTTGGAGTGACTATGTGCCAGAACCGTTTACCAAAAATGGCGATCCGTGAGCTGAAAGACCGGCCAAGATTGCGTCCGAGAGCTAAGCGGCTGCGTACAGTGCTGCTTAGTACAAGTGTTTAACATCTGCTGATTAATTAATAGGCTGTTCATTTGTGCCCCAAACAATGACAGAATCCGGGGCCATGAACAGTGACATAAGCAGCCCTAATCCAGCGGTATGGAACTGACTATAAAGACGAGAAGAACACAATCTTAGAGATCTTGTCATATACAGCACGCTGTATTTTTATTACGCTAAAACTGGTTATCAAAAATTATCTTGAGAGTAATAAAACATTTTATGCCATATTCTTTTATTAGCCTTATTTATGTCTCATGATTTTTATAAGGAAAAGTGAATGGTAATCCACATTTTTTTCTTTTCTACTCTAAAGAGACTAATGCAGTTCATTTATTTATAATTCCCAGTGAAAAAATAATTATATAAATTATACAATATTTTTATAGTTTTGTTTTTTTCTAAGGAAAAACTATTTAAATATGTATTTGTATACTTTAAGATTTTAAGTTAAAGGGGTTGTCTAACTACATTGATTCATGTTACCACAGTCCTGTTTTCTTGGTTTTACTTTGAATTCAGGAGCGTGTTTACTGGCTTCTACTAACTAGGCTGCAATAGAAGCCAGGTCTGTATCTATAGCAACCAGTGTTGGCAGCCTATCAGGAGAGATACAACAGGTCTGTAGCTATAGCGACCTGAGGAGCTGATGCAGCCCATACAAGAGGGGATATCTAGGAATAGGTAGAACACTGTTAATGGACACATATTGTAAAGTGACTTGTTTTTGCCAGATCTTTAACATAAAAAGCAATCCTTGTAGTGAGACAACCCCTTTAAGTTTCATTCCTCATGTAGGCCAGCGAGTCAGTAGATCAGGTTTCTGCATGCTGTATAAACTTTTTATCTTTTACCTATTTTTTTTTTTCATTTTAATTTTTATAAATTTGTTTTTCCCATATTAACCACTTCACGACCTTGGGCGTATCCATACATCCAGGTCGTTTGGGGGTTCACGCACCTGGACGTATGCATACGTCCTGAGGATCGCGCGACCTCTACAGCAGAGTTTGCGCGATCGGCGCGGGGTGTCAGCTGTATATTACGCTGACATCCCGCAGCGTCGGCCTTGACCCGCGATCACTCCGGGGGGGGGGGCGGTTAACCTCTTAATTATCGCGACCATCGGGTCGCAATAACTAAGGAAGACGCAGGATGAGATCTAAAGATGAGATCTAAAGATCTCTCATTCAAATCCCTATGGGGAAAAGTAAAAAAAAAATGTGAAAAAGTAAAAAAAAAAGTAAAAAAAAGTGAAAACAAAGTAAAAAACAAACACGAAAAATATAAAATGAAAAACACGTACACCGCCCTTTCCCCATTACAAACAGCAGTCGCCCCAAAAAAAGATAAAAAATAAAAAAAGTTTTCCGTATTTTTTTTATCGCCAAGGGCATAAAAGACCTGCCCTATTTAAAACTGTCATGTTTAAATTTTTCTGTTCCCGGGGAATGCCGGGTTTAAAAAAAAAAAAAAAAAAAACTATTTACAGAAATTAAGATTTTTTTTATCCGCAGAACATAAAAAGGAAAAAAAAAAAGTGATCAAAAACGCCCCAAAAAGCCAAACCCTTTTGTACCAAATTTTAAAAGTCCATTCATCCCGCAAAAAAAAAAAGTCCCCCAACCAAAAACCCGTATACGGAAAAAATAAAAATGTTATGGCTCTCAGAAAAACAGCGATGCTTTTTTATTCTTTTTTTCACACCTTTTAAAAAAAAATTTTTTTTTTTTTTAAGTAATTTCAGATTTAAAAAAAAAAAAATATTAAAATTGGGGTATTCCCATAATCGTATCGACGCACAGAGTAAAGCTTAAATTATTTCGGATACGGGTCAGTGGGGGGCTTTGGGGGTTTAAAAAAAAAAAAAAAAAAACACTTTAGGATTTTCGTATTTTCTTCACTTGCCTTAAAAAAAAGGAAATTTTTAAATGATCAAAAATTTTTGTCCCCCCCAAAAAAAGGGTACCAATTTAAAACGTTTTAAATGTCTGCTAAAAAAAAGCACCTTTTTAACAGCTCCATACAAGAAAAATAAAAAATTTTTTAGGTTTCAGGGGCTATTGGGGAATGCAAAATGTGTTTTTTTGTTTGAATAAAAGTGTTTTTCTATTGTATAAAAAACAGTAAAAAAAAAAAAAAAAAAAAAATATACAAATTTTGGTATCGCTGTAATCGGTTTTCGACCCGTGATTAAAAAATTTGCATGTTTAAAATTTAAACCGAAATGGGTGTATTAAAAAAAAAAAATAAAAAAACTTCCAGGATTGCTGTATTTGTTCCCCAAAAAGCCTCAAAAAAAACCTTAATTAAAAATTGAACAAGTTTTTTTTGCCCCCCCATAAAGGTTTCCAATAAAAAGCATCAAAATTTACCCCGCAAGAAAAAAAAGGCCTAAAAAAGCTCGCACACAGCAAAATAAAAAAGTTTTGGGGCTGTCAAAAAATGGACAACTTAAAAAAACACAATTTTTATAGACCTATTTTCTATTGTGTTTTTAAAAATAATAAAACATAAAAAAAAAATATATAAAATTTATTCCCTTCCAATTTTTACCCCCCCTTAGTAAAAGTTTTTACATATTTACAGTTTCACGGGGAACGATGTAAAATTTAAGCCCAAAAAACAATGGGTGGAAAAAATGCGTTCCCCCCCCCCCCCCCCCCACTCCCCCCATTTCATCGGGCCCCAAAAAGCAAAAAACCAATTGGGGAAAAACCCATTTGAAAAAAATTTGGGGGGACTTCCCCCGGGGTTTGGTCCCCCGGGGGTTTTTTGGGTTTTCCTTTTTTTTTGGGGTTTGCAAATGCGACATGGCCCCCCCAAAAAACCAAAAACCCAAAAAGCGGTCCTTTCCCCTTTACGCCCTGCCATGGCCCCAAAAAAGCAGTTTACACCCCACATTTTAGGGTATTTGGCCGGAATTTGGGGAAAAAATTGCTTAACAAAGTTTTTGGGGGTTTTTTTTTCCAGGATTCCCTTTTAAAATATGAAACAATTTTTTAAGCTAAAATTGCAGAAATTTTTGGAAAAATTTTTTTTTTTTAATTTTTTACGGCCCCATGCTAAAAAAAAATTTGTGAAACCACCTTTTGGGGGTCGATATACTCCCCTGGGACCCCTGTGATATTTTTAAAAAAAAGGGGTTGTTGTTTCCAAAAATGTGGGCCCTTTTTTTTGGGGGGTTTATTAAGTTTTAGAAACCCTCCGGGGCCCCTTCAAACCCGAAAAGGCGCCTTAAAAAAAAATCCCTATTGGGAAAAAGAGACCCCAGGAAATAGGGAGGTGCTCCCTATTTGGGGCTTATGGGTGAGGGCCCCAAAAAATGCACTAGGGCCCCATATGGGATTTTTTCAAAAAACGGCGCCCTGGGGGAATTGATATTACATTGAAATTTTCCTGGTAAAAATTTTCCCTTTTTTTCCCTTTAATAATGGATTAAAAAATTGAAAATTGAAAAAAAAAAATAAATTTTTTAAAAAATTTTACCTCCATTTGCTTTTAAATTTTTGGGAAAAACCTAAAGGGTTATCAAACTTCCTAAACACTGTTGTAATACTTTAAGGGGTCTAGTTTCTTAGAAGGTGTAATTTATGGGGGTATCTAACATTGCAGGCCCCTCAAAGCCACGTCAGAACTGGCTGGTCCCTAAAAAATGTATATTGCAAATTTTCTTGAAAATGTGAGAAATTACTACTAAATTTCTAAGTACCTAATGATATAGAAAAAAAGGACATTTAAAAATGATGCCAACCTATAGTGGAATATGGTAGATGCTAGTTTATAATACTATTTTGTGGTGAATAATTATTTGTCTTGCACGCAAAAATTTTTTGAACTTTCAAAATCACAGATTTTTCAAATTTTTCATTGAAATTTTGATATTTTTCACAAAAAACAAGGCTTGTATGGATAAAATTTTCATGTGTCACGATGGAAAAACAATCTCAGAATCACATAGATAGGTAAAAGTGTCAAAAAGTTATTCTCACATAAAGTGTAACATGCCGATTTCAAAAAATTAGGGCTGTGTCAGGAAGGCCAAAACTGGCTGGGTCCTTAAGGGGTTAAATGAAACAAATTTTAATCAGATGTCGATCACTATTGAAATTTTATTTTCTCGCTCTCAGCCTCAGCCTATATTCTACATACGGCATTTAGCTGCCTCCGGAGGTCTTGCTGAACAAACAACATCTCGATACTTTAGATTCATTTAGGGTGACGTGTAAAAAAAAAAAAGCTGTAATAGACCTGTTTTATAGGTGTATGAACAGTAGCACTCCACCCTTTGGTGCGATAAGCGCAGGAGCGACACTTTTTAATGCGTCAAAGATTAGGGGCGTTTTGGGGGCATGTCGCACCACATTTGTAGAATTAGACACATTTATGATTCTAGGTGCATAACAGAACAGCCAGACCAGGTTAAAGGTGGCCTGCCTGAGCCTGACTTGTTGTGTTGGCATTAGACTGTGCCTGCATGTAGGACCTGCAGAAGAACAGGTTCATACATCTTGGCGCATTCTATACTACCTTAAAGGGGTTGTCTCGCTACATTGATTCATCTTACCTCAGTCCTGTTTTCTCAGCTTCATTTTTGACTTCAGTGTTTACTGGCTTTACTGACTTCTACTGGCCTGCAATGATGAGCTGCTGAGGACACCAGGTCTGTAGCTATAGCAACCAACGCTGGCAGCCTATCAGGAGAAAGAGAACAGGTCTGTAGCTTTAGCACCCTGAGGAGCTGATGCAGCCCATAGAAAAGCGGATGTCTAGGAATAGGTAGGACACTGTTAATGGACACATTTTGCAAAGTGACTCTTTTTTGCAAGACCTTTAACATAAAAAGCAATCCTTGTAGTGAGATAACTCCTTTAAAGCTACAGGCAGTCCCCGAATTACATAGTTCCGACTTACATCTGTCCCCTAGTTATAAACGAAGACTTATGGGACATGCTGGCACTTGTAGTTTCATGTTCCACAGCAGGTAGTAGTTGTGGAACAACAAGTTCCAGCATGCCACAGCAGCATATAAGATAAAAAAGAGATGAAATCTTCTTAATAGTGGCACAGACAGCAAAATAAATGTAAAAACCCTTCTCTGCACTATCCAAAACTAAAAAAAACCTTTTGTGCTGGAGTTATATTTAATAAATATACCTGTTCCGACTTATATCCGACTTAAATTTAACTTAAAGGGGTTCTGCCACGAAGTAAAATTGACGTGGGAAGTTTGTAAATTAAATAATCAACATTTTCACCATTCATCATTATTAAAAATTCTGGACCGTTTTTGTCTTAGCTGCTCCTTTAGTGATCATTGTTTACACCTCGTCTCCAGGGGATATGACCAGGGCTGAGAGCTTCTCAGTCCTGGTCGCACATGCTCAGACATCACCTCTCCTCTCAGGCAGCTACTGAGTGTTCAAACCCCAGGTGCTGTCACTCTACTTCCGTCCTCTGTACTCCTTAGTAATAAGTCAAACAGTGCAAATAAATAAAAAAAACAAACCTCAATCAGGTTTGTGCATGGATAAAGAGAAATAAAATCCATAGGTTTGGTTCCTGCAGGGATTTGAACCAAGGACCCTTGTACCTAGAGGCAAAAGTATTACCTCTGAGCTACAATGTAGCTACTTCCAGTTCTACGCATAAAACAGACCTTTATCTGACTAAAGAGAGGAAAGGTATGATGATGTCATCCTGCAGGGTCACATGATAGGCAATTCAAACCAATCACACACGCCTCCTTCTGAGCACACAGAGCTGAAGAGCTGGATGCAGGATGTATGAAATGAGATCGTGGCAAAACCCCTTTAAGAACAAATCTATTCTGTTCGTAACCCGGGGAATGCCTGTGTTTAGAAACTGGCCTGCCAGCGTCAACATTCATACATGTCACCCTTAGATACTATTGTAACGGCTTTTTATATGTAGCCATCTGTGATGTTTTGCAATCTCTGATACTACTACAATAACTCTGTAAATCCCAATTGAGAACTTTATCATAGATGCTTGGTTTTGTCATTTATGTTACATAATTTTATATTCATTTTATTCTGTATGTTTTATATTAATTTTTATATTATATAATTTTATATTAATTTTAAACTATTTAATTTTATATTGTATATTATATAATTTTATATAGTTTTATAATTATCTTAAGTTAGTTTTTGTTACTTAAGTGGTATTAGTTGAAAAAGAAAGAGATTTTTTTTTTCCCTATTGGCAATAACAGTTTGTCTATGACAAATTTGCTCTCAGCCTCACCACTTTGACATTGGCATAGAGTAGTAGTATGACACTTTTGCGCCACATTCTGTCGAGCCACATTCATAAATGTATCTAATCTTATGAATGTGGCACGATATGCCCCCTAAGATTTGGCCCTTATAAAAGTGTTGCATGCGTCGGACGTGCGCACATTTCTGCTTGACCTTTCATATATATGTTGGAAAGGGCCAACAACAACTTTTTTGGCGGACATCATGCCAAAAATCTTGTGTAGCCCGCGACTTACATGTCCCTCTTTACTTTCATTTTATAACTAACATGATTATTCGTAAAATGTATACAGGAATAATATACTGTATTAATTAGTATTTAAATAAATCATATATTTTTCACTAGCAAATTCTTCGCCCTTGTCCCCTAGTCAGAAAGAAAACAAAAAAGAGCCCACACGACTCCAAACAGTCTCCATAGTGTCACCATATACAACACATGTAATTCGACCATGCAGTACCTACACAATAACGTAATTTATTGTTAAAATGTCAGCACATGTTCTCTATATATAAGTCTGAATAAAATAAAAAAATTAAATGATACTATAATACTGCACCCACTCAATTATACCGCAAAGAGCCCATAATCAACTGCCATTAAATTAACTAGTTAGAAATATGATATGCAATATGATATAATATAAAAGCCATTGAACAGCATTAAGAAAGTTGAAATAACTTTCTATGCCACAATATGTTAGTATGTTAATTGTCAAGATAAACTTTGCTACATCTGTAGGTATTACGTTTGTCTTTTGATTGTTATTGCCCCTCCACCATTCCACAGCTGTCCTAGGAGTGGAGATGTTTGTAACAGCTTTGTTCCTACAGCAGCTTCAGAGCATGACAGGGTTTGGAGACCTTCTCTAATCTCTGCCATTTAACTCTTTGATTGGATTAAAAGGGACTTGCTTGTCCGATTGGGTCACTGAGTTTCGGGGCAATGCCTCTGCTTAAGACAGGATAGTTTCATTTATAGGACATATCTTTAGTATAGGGTTATCTTAAAGATAGCCATCGAGAAATGGGGCCGCCCTTGTCTGGGCGATGTCTCCCTTTTAGGCAGGGAAGTTTCATGTACAGGACATATTTTTGTATAGGGGTATCTTAGGTATAACCATTAGGAAGTAAGCCCACCCTTGTCAGGGCAATGTCTCTGCTTTAGACAGAACAGTTTATAAGGGCAATTTAGGGTGAAATAACCTTCCGCCCTTATATAAGCCTCCAGTCTTTTGCTCTTATTTTTAGGGTTATTCCAATGAGAATATTGATCAAAGCATCTGGTAAATAATCTGTTGCTTTTATGGTTATAACTCATTATAAAGTATTCTATTGCTGGCTGCACAACAATTATTGCCAGTGGCACATGGTGAATATTTCTTTCTATATTCTTTATATTTATATATTTTTATATATAATTTATATATATATATATATATAATATCTTTTTCCCGAATGTTTTCTATTTTTTTTTTCTTTTTACTAGTATTATGGGGTCATTGAGCTTTTTAATCTTGGTATAATGAAAGTTATGTTTTATTGTTTTTTGTGAGATTGCAGTGACAAATTACTTAACAGGTAACAGATTTCCGATCTGTGACTTTCCAAAGGATTCATCAGGCAATACGTGAAAGTAAAATGTCAAACACAATGCAAGGATTAGAGCAACCTCTGATTTCTCAACAAACCATCACATTGACAAAGCTGCTGTGAACATCTCTCTGGCTGTGTAAGCTCTGACAGCTGTTTGTTTGCCGGCCATACAGTAGGTAGCCTCTTTCTCTGTGAACAATGTCAATGCACAGTCAGAGCTGCTGCAGCCTCAAACAGCTGTAAAAATATGGAAGAGATTCCAACACTCTAGGGTCCCTCCACTGTGCTCTTCATGCTGTGGTGTTGATGCTTGCCGCATCCTGAGCCTGCCGCCTCTGGGATCTTCCATTTCCCAAGGCTTCTGTCAGCTTTGTGTAACTCAATCACCGTGTGATAGTCATGAGAGGAAGCAGTGACACTAAAGAAAACTCGGATCCAAACAAGTTTGACTTTTGCAGGCACTTGAGCTTGTAATGCTGTAGAGCAAAGAACTGATGGTATAATGGAGCAAATTACAGATCTCATGCTTCTGGAATTACAAAAACTGGGAGACTCATAACTTTCGCTTTATCTGTGATCATCAATATTTAAGCGTTACGCCTATTTAACATGTACAAGGCTGTAAAAAGTTACTCACAGCAGGGGTTTTGCTGCCATAGGACTTCTAAGGGTATGTGCACATGGCGTAGATCTGCTGCTGATTTTGATGTTGATTTGTTGCAGATTATTGTGGATGTTTCTACATTGACTTCAATGAGAGGAGGCAAAATTTGCTAAAAAGGTTTATCTGCAAATTTTAGTACACATGTAACTTCTTTCAATGAAGTCAATGTAGAAAAATCCACAGTAAAATCCGTGATAAGTTCACAATCAAATCTGCAGCAGTAGGTCCATCCAGTGTAAATGTACCCTAAATCTCATATTCTCCTGCATTTCTGTACAAGCTCTATACAGAGAAATTGGAACAATGGGTTCTAATGCAAAATCTGAAACAGGTTCCCAACATGCCACAAGCCATTTATAATACTGTTGTGCTGTCTACTTATGTGCCACATTGTCCTTTGGGGAACCCTCCTGCACCAGGGCCTGGGTACAACTGTTACCTCTGTGCCCCCTTTCAGTATTACTAGTGTTGCATTTCAGATTGGGGTCAATGTGAAATTCGAACCTAAGCAATTTGATTCAAGTGGGTCTGAAACAAAGTTTGGTGAAAAATTAAATTTGGATCTTAACACTAACTGGATATAAGATTATGGTTAGGCTTTCTAGGAGTTTACAGGGGTTAACTAAGTTTTTAGCGTTGCTTCGGGTCCCACATAATTCCGGCTACAGCGTCACTTCCGAAGCAGTGTCCATCATCATTTTTATTTTTTCTAGGTTATACCTATGTTTTGGGAATTGGAAGTGACGTCAGATGTGATGCATGAAGGCTGATGTCACTTCCACTTTCCACAACAAAGGGGTAACCTAAAGAAACCAGTATTGGTGTTGGATGCACCAGACGTAATGTCCTGATGCTGAAAGGTAAGTTATCCACTAAAACACCCTAAAAACTTAGGGTTAAGGTATGGTAAGCCTCAGGATTAGGGTCAGTGAAAAAAATTGGGCTCAGGACTTTTTTGAAAATTCAGGTCAAACCCAAAAAAGGGCCCTATTCAAGAAACCTAGTTATTCATGGCAATATTTTTTAACAAACAACTGGAAACTAAACCACACTCATACACTTTTTTTTTACTTCCTACTTTAAAGGGGGGGGAATCTTACTATGTTAAGGGTTGTCAGCGTATGGCCCACCAAACATAAGTCCTGTGGAGTCAGTTTAAGGCTATGTTCACATGGCGTAATTGCGGCGCATACAGTACGGCCGCAATTACACCGGGTGACAGCCCACCGGCCCCATAGCTGCTTTCGGGGCCCGGTATTTACCGAAGAATTTTGAAAATTTTACCCTGAATTTTCCTATTTCAGGAACACCCAGCAGACACTCGGCTGCACATTTGATGAGGTTTAGGAGTTATAAAAACTCTCTTTTCTCTGTTTTGCAGTATGTTCAGTAATATAGGTAGGATTAAAGGGGTTTTCTCACTATACGTTTCACAGGCACAGCCCTTTTGACATTTGGTAGGCGGGGCGGTTCTTAAACAGTGATTTACAGTGTTCCAATTTCACTGACATGATGCAAGAGATTTATAAAGTGACTAAACAAGGTACAGAGCTCTAAATTTTAAAGTTTTCATTAAAATTTGGAAAACAAAGTCCATTGCTAGAGATAAAACTCTGCAGGGAGTTACTCACCATTGTCGATACTGACTATAGCAGCTTTGAGAGATAAGAGAGAGCAGAGAGAGGTGTTGAAAGACAGTCAGTAAACAAAGAAACTTGTGTACTGTAAGGGCGACATGTATGATTTATGGTGTTTAGATGCCAGTTTTTAAGCGCATTAGAATATTTTAAAATGCACCGAATTTTTGAACCCGGTTACTGCACTTCATAAATGGGTGCATTCTAGCCTAAGCGACACTCTGGCGGTAAATCACTTTGAAAGGGGTTTTTCCCTGTTCCCACATTTAATGCCCCTGTTTGCCATACTGAAGCTTTAAATAGTACTTCCTATGGTTAGTTCCCCCGCCTCCCGCCGCCCCCCAATCTAGGCGCTTTTACAAACTGCACGGGCGCTCTTTTTGGGCCCCTGTTTTTGGGCGTGCAGGGATTTAAAAATTTTAGGAAGGGGTGCGCTAGATGTCGGGCTTTAAAAATCCGACTTTGGCGAAACCCCCTTATACAGTACATGTCGCCCTAGGGAAATAAAATCTTTTTTAGTCCCGCCAAAGCAAAAACAAAACAACAAGTTTTGGTAATGTCTTCTTTCCTTTCCCGCATGTTAAAAGTAATCATTGAAGTGAGAAAATCCTTTTGTTGACTTCAAAAAACCCAAGTAAAAATTTTCTCCAAAGGTAAGGCTTTTTGAGGATTTCAACTTTTTTTGGGTTTGAAAACGTCTAAAAAAGACGTCAACCACCACATAGACTCTGGTGTAGTCTACCTGAAGGATTTTCGCCGGGTTTTTTTTTCCAAAACCCCTTTCCAAAAAACTTTCAACATGCACATGCGTTTTTTTGGGCGGAACATGTGCATTTTAGTGGTTGAGGGGAATGGGTGAATCCGCAAATCAGGGACAGAACCATCCCCAAAAACCTTTCAAAAGATGACAAAATACCGGCCGGATTCTTAAGACAAAATCTGACCAGTGTTTTGTCTATGGTGTGGCTGTCCCCAAGGGGCCGTTCAACGGCTTATTTTGGGCAGGATTTCCCCCGTATTTTTGGCCCTACTGCGTGCAATGGCTGGAATCCATCCGCCATTACGGTATCCACAGTTCTATAGGGAAATATGGATTCCCTCTCTCCTCCCCCTCGGAATAGCCGGGGGGGGGGAAAAGTGGGAATGCATTATCCCGGGGGAATAGACTGGGATAAAGTTTGTCTAGGGGCGGGAGCAAACGCCCCCGCCCCGTACTCAAGCTGTAATTGCAGGTGAAATCCGTCCCGCAATTACGGCTTGAATAAGCTGTGTGAACCGGGCCTAACAGTGTTAGCAGTATAGAGGGCTCAGATGCTGAAAGATTTTCTCTAAGGTGCGGTCAAATTGGTGGTATCCACATTCAGATTTTCTATAGCGGGTGGATGAAATAAAATCCACATGCAAAAAAAACAGACCAATTGGTAAGAATTCTGTTGGAGATTTATCACATAGTAAAATCCACAATAGATCTACAACAAAATTCACACCAATTGGTTTATATTTTTGCATGCAGAAATTATTTTGTAGACTGGCTGGATGTACCTTGAAGTGAAGTCCGCAATAACTTGATTGTACTAGGAAAATACCTATCAAACTCATCCCTACTATCTTTTTTGCAGACATTGAGTAGAAAAATCTCTGTACAGACATTTGTATTTGTATGTACACAACACTATCCTAGAATTTTACACTGAAATGCTGACAAAAAAGAGGGAAAAATATAACAATAGAATGGCATAGTTGATTTGTAACAGGAAATTGTAACATATAGAGGAAATGTACCATAAGTATGGGCAGAGGACAATGTTATACTCAGAAAATAGGAAACACAAGCAATTGGTTAATGGTCTGTATTAGGACAATGAGGCAAACATGGGATGGGTGTGGAAATAAGACTTGGCCAAAATGTTTGCAATGAGAAATAATCCTGACATTTGGAATAACATCTGATATTCATAATACTATTAAGAAACTGGTAGATTTCTAGAATTATTCCATCATGATGTAGATGGATAGCCAAATGTAATGTAATCAGACTGCAAACTACTTTACCATGCCTGTTGCCAAAACTTACTTTTCCAATTCTTGCATTTATTTTAATAATTTGTATAGCGCCATTATATTCCACAGTGCTGTAAAGAGATTGTCATTATTCATTTTCATCCCTGTACCCATTGGGACTCACAGTCCAAAATCTATCTGTATGTTTTTGGAGTGTAAGGGAAACTGCAGTGCCCAGAGAACATGGAAAACTGGAGTGCTCGGAGAACATATGGACGACGACATGGCAGAAAAGAATCGCCACCACGACAGTTTTAAGGTGCATTAAGGGTGACATGTATGTATTTTATTGCACACATTAGTAGCATAGAATGCGCCTGAATCTATGAACAAGTTCTGCTGAGGGTCATAGATTTTGCACTTTCTAGCTACAAAGCGACAATTCAGGCTCGGGTAAACCACTTTTATAATGCTCTACCTGTTCCAACAGTAATGCACCTGGATTTGCTGTACTAACAGTCATAAATTTCGTAGAATACTATGGTTGTGATGTGACACGACTCCAGAATGCCTCCACAATCTAGGCGCATTATAAAGTGCCGCGGGTGCTTTATAATAAGCCTTATTGTGGAGTGCACCTGCTCATACATCGAGTGCACAGAGCTGCGCCAGTTTTTGAGCTGAAAGGACGCCAGACTACTGGCCCAGTCCCATACATACATGTCGCCTTAAAGGGGTTTTGCCACGATGTAATGTTGACGTGGGATCCTCTAAAATGGGTATTTAATCACTTTTCTAAATAAATGTGATTACAAAAATTGCTGCCTGGAGAGAGTTACAGGCGTGCCTTACCTGCCCTTTGTTACTTATAAAGCTTCTATTAGATATGACCTACAATAGCTGCTGGCCAGGCGCTCAGAGAACACTTCTATCTGATGAAAGGAGCTGAAGGATCTATCAAGGCACCGGTGAAATATGTTATCTTTTGTATAACAGAAACCACTAGTTGTAAAATGGTGATTATCTTAGTAGAGTCCCTGCTTTGAATCTATGACAGAGAACATGAAGAAGCTTTTCAAAGAGGCTGTGGAGGAAAGTGTTGTCCTTTTGAATACAGTAATCCACTAAGTTGTAGTTTGATTATTTGAGTGAACATATCAACCACAATCCCTTATGTAGCTCTGTGCTCTGGCTGTGTCCTCTCTCTCTGTACTGTTTACATTTTGCTTCTTAGCAGATAAGGCACGTAACTGGCAAAAACCCCTTTAAATTAGTGTATTTGGTGCACCTAAATGGAAATGAAAAAATCTGGCAGTTGGTAAACTTGCGCGATAGTATGATTGATGCACCTAATCTAGGCTAATAGCATAATTTAGGCATATCATCATGGTATATAATGCGCCTAGTTTTGATGTACTACAGTTCTTTTATATAGATAATAGGGCGTCAAGTTTTTTGCCGCAAAATACACCAAAAAAATGGTGCAATCCTAATGGGACATGTCGCCCTTTGTTTTTGGGGAGATTTAACCCAGGACTGCAAGGCAAGAGTTCTAATCACAAAGCCACCACGTATGTGATCTTCATATGAATGTTATAAATGCTCATCTCTCCCGGTAGACACACGTGTTTGTAGGTGCATTTTTTTAAATGTTTTTTGCTATTTTGCAACGCTTTTTTTCTGCATGCAACAGGAAAAGGAGTATCATAAAAATGAACTTTTAATAATACAATTAAAATAAAAAATCAGTACACACCACGAAAACAAGAAAAAAAACTAAAATGAAACAGTTTCCACTAATGGTGGAGAAAGGGTAAAATGAACTGACAGTGGAATTCCATAAGACTAGTTCTATACAACACAGTAATGCTGTCCGATTTTCGCCGCATTCAGTATTTTGAATCCACCGAAAATCTGTACACTGTGCCGCATAGACAGCAATAAAAAATCTGTGCTGTTGTCAATACAAAAAAACTACAACCTCACCAAAATAATATAGGGTGGAAGGAACCCAAAGATAACTACCCGGCAAGAATGATACCATGACTACTAAAAAAAACAACCAAGAAAAGCAAAACAATTGCCTATGGTATAATACCTAAAATATAACTTTTAATAATAACAAATAAAATAGTAATCACCCAAAGGAAATAAATTAGGAAATAAGAACTAGCAAACCGCTATCAACCCGCCCCGACAGGGGCACCTCCGCACAGGATACACCCTACATACCAATTGCATGATACCACATGGGAGACATGAAAAATACATACACAAACACATACCTCAAGACCATCAAACAAAAAGTGATAAAGTGATATACAGAAGTGCAAAACACAAGAACAAAATATAATGGGAACAGTTCACCAAACAAATATTACATAATGACAAGAACAAATCCAACACGTTTCACCCACAAGTCAAGTGGGCTCATCAGGGAATAAACAAAGTTATAACTCAAATGCATGCATACAATAGCATGCACTATGCTATGATGAGCTTACGTCCCTTCAACAAGATGGATAACAGATGCAAGACCCTAAGATGACGATCTTGGGACTGCAACTAAATGGATGCAACAGATGACAAGAGAAGCAGCCCTAGTAAAGACACACTCCACTAGTATATACCCAGGGATATATCTTACTTACCCACCGTTGTGAGAAACACTGCACCACTACCCGCGTCTGTAGCTGAGTACGGCGCATGCACAGCCTGAACAATAAAGTTGTATTGAAAACAACACTAGCACATGGATATACAAAATCTTGCGGTGATACCGCGAGAATAACGCGCATGCGCCGAATGAAGATGAAGGCAACGAGCCCTGAACCTAATACAGATGCGCGATACAGGACGGGCAGCGCTGCACGGCGAACAGGACACAGTGACGGCAAATATAGGCGCGACAAACTGGCAGTGACAACCCGTCAGCCAAAGTGAACGCATAACACCAGGTACAAGCAACAAGGGCAAGATTAGAATCAACATATGCAAAGTGCTAGGTATAGAAATTGTCGAATAAAAAAAGTATATGCACAAATATATAATGAATAGGCAGAGCTGCATAGAATAACCTGATAAAAGTAATAATTTGAATAAACAAGACAGATGACTATAAATAACACAATAGATTAATAAACTAGAAAAAAAGCGATTTATTACAATATATGTACAGGGCATACTAGATAAAAGATTAAACAAAAGAGAATTCATTTAAACATATGTTGAGGGTTTCTCATATGGAGAAAATCCGTGTGCCTTCTCTTTGTAGGAATTGTTTTTATCAAAGATTTCCTTTTCGGGGAAGGGAGTGACCAATTTCGAGCAATGAAAATTTGATTTATTTATGTTTCTGTGTGTTTTGGGCACTGTTGTAGTAATCAACTATATCACTATTTTGTTATTGACCTTGAGGTGAGTTTTGTTATTAGTTTTTTCATGTCTCCCATGTGGTACCGCAAATGTTAAGTAGGGTGTTCCTGTGCGGGATTGCCCCTGTCGGAGAGACGGGTGCTCCTCGGTCTGCTATCTTATTTCCAAATTTTTTCCCTCTTGGGTGAGTTACTATTTTATTAGGAATATTATAAAAAGTTATATTATAGGTAATTATACACATAGGCAATTGTTTGCATGTAGTTTTCTGTAGTCAGATACAGTGCAACGGATTTTTTACCGTCGTATTTAAAATCCAGCGGATTATCCAACATGGATATTCCACAGGGTTCCGCCTGAATTTGCCTTTGGCCCCGTTACATTGAATGTACGAGGCCAATGGCAAATCCGAAATCCGACCACGTCTTTTGCACATAATAAGGGGGGGGGGGGGGGGGCAAATCTGCCCTAAAAACCGCAGTCCTGCAAATGTAAAAATGCTGTGACATTAGCTGTGTAGACCTAGCCTAAGGGTCTTCTATCCTGGTATCAAGGTAATCGCCCTGATACGGGTGTTGCGGTCTGGAGCCTAATCCTATTAATGTAACCCTAGTACTCCCTGTAGTGCTATCCTAACATGCAGGGGTGTAACTTTGGTTCCAAAAGTGGGGTTACCAATTTTTCCTCTCATCCCCTATCTTCCTATCCCCTCCCTCCTTCACTCCGCCTTCCTTTCACTTCCCTCGCCTTACTTCCTCCCGCCTCTCCCTGCAGTGAAGCGGCCCCCTCTAGCCCAGCTAGGTGGTCTGAGGGAGTTCAGTGAGCTCCCCTAGCAGGTCTGGCGGAGTCGCTTATGGGGCAAACACTTTTGGTGCAATCCGTAGCTATGAAGTGGGCTCTCTAATTGCGTTGAAGTTTAAGCCGGACTGGGACTAAGAGAAACACCCATGGCAATAAAACTGACACCCACCTACAATATTACCCCCTCTACATGGAAATAAAAAACGTTGCACAATGTAAGCAACTTCACTTAATCCCCTTCTTCCCCATCACCCCATCACCTACTTTACATTAATTTTTGAAATACACACAGACAAATGAGGAAAACAAAATAACCCAATCTCACTGTACCCCTTAGAATCACTTATGTCACATACAGTAACAGCAAAAATGATATTTTAGTGCATACCATACACCAGAAATGAATCACCACTGCACCCCAAAATGTATTAATTACACATGTAGCCACAGAAATTACATTTACTAACTGCAACTAGAAATGAAATACACATTGGTAGTCAAGAAAATAATAAAATTCACTGTACCCCAAACATTTAATTATAGTTACACACTGAAGCCTAGAAATGAATTACATACATCTCACGGTACCTCCAGAGATTACATACATGCTGACCCAAGATTACATTACACTGTACCTCCAGGCAGGATTACTTTACACATTGTGCCCCGAGGATTAAATTACACACCATATCCCAGAGATTACATTACATTGCACCCCAGGGATTACATTACTCACTGTACCCCAGAGATTACATTACACTGTACCCCAGAGATTACATTACTCGCTGTACCCCTGAGATTACGTTACTCAATGGACCTCACAGATTACTACATTATATACCTTACCCCAGAGATTACTAAATTACACACCATACACCAGATATTACATTAACCACTGTACCCTAGAATTACTACTTACCAACTTACCCCCAGTAAAGTTTACACACCATACGCCAGATATTACTGCATTATTCATCACACCCCAGAGATTACATTACACACTTTACAACAGAGATTATATTATACCATAATACAGAGATTATTACATTACACACTGTACTGCGGACACTACATTAGACAAAGTACCCCAGAAATTGTGTGTGTGTGTAAATAATACTATATATGTGAACACATCTACACATTACACACATAGGTAAGTTTCAATGTCATGGCTTTTTGGCAATGACAGTGTTGTTTGCTTGTTGGAAATTTGGCGCTTGCAAACGCAGAATTCCGATGAGAAAACAACCTAGACTGCCCGAGAAGATTTCTTCCTCCTATCCATTAGTGCTGTTAGTGTGTAAAACGGCTTGAAGATTTCTATGTAGGCGCTGACAGGGCCGGGACGACGGGTAGGCCAAGGTAGGCGACCGCCTAGGGCGCCTACCTCAGCCTATCCCTAAGGGCGCCCGTCAGGGCCCAGACCCACGCCGGTCTCCAGGGGCGCTGCCATGGGCCTGAAGCGCCGTCGGTATCTGTGACCCGCTCTGCGGAGCAGAGAGCAAGCGCTCTCCCTGCCCCCGCAGACAGTGTCGGGCCCGCTCGCCCAGAGGATCGCTTGGATCCTCCGGTGAGCAGCAGGGCCGACACAGCGTGGGGCCGCCGGGTCCTCATAGCGCTGAGGTCCCGCCGCGGCCACCGTGCGCCACAGGCCGGCACGTCGCGATGAAGGATTGTCATCGAGAGCTGCCTCTCCTCGGCGCACAGCGCTTATAGCTTCGATGCGCCCGAGGACTGCTCGGATGAGCGTCCCGCGCGAGGAGGCGGGGCCCAAGGAGGAGCGCGCGCCCTGGGCAAGCAGGTAAGTATGAATGAGTTGTTGTTTTAAATAGCCGCCTGCGCGCCCCTATATTCTGCCTGCGGCCCCCTATATTCGGCCTGTCCCCCCCTATATTCTGCTTGCGGCAACCTATATTCTGCCTGCGGTCGGCCCCCTATATTCTGCCTGGTGGCCCCTATATTCTGCTTGTTGCGGCCCCCTATTCTGCCTTCGGCCTCCCTATATACATGCCTGCGCCCCCCTAAATTTCTGCCTGCGCCCCTATAATTCCTGCCTTGCGGCCCCCTATAGTCTGCCTGTGGCCCCCCTATATTCTGCCTGCCCCCCTATATTCTGCCTGTTCCCCCCTATATTTTGCCTGCGGCCCCCTATATCTGCCTGTGCCCCCCTATATTTCGCCTGAGGCCCCCTATATTCTGACTGTGGCCGCCCATAACCTGGCCTTCGGCCCCCTATAATGCCTACCTGTGTCCCCCATACGCCTGCCTGTCTCCCCCTATATTCTGCCTGTGGCCCCCATACCGCTGCCTGCGCCCCCTATATTCTGCCTAGTGCCCCCTAGACGCCTTCCCCACCCCCTGCGGCCCCGCTATATTCTGCCTGTGGCCCCCATATAGACGGCTTGCTGCGGCCCCCCTATATTTCTGCCTGTGGCCCCCATACGCCTGCCCTGTGCCCCCTAAATGCCTGCCTGTGGCCCCCTATAATGCCTGCCTGCGTGCCCCCAGAATGCCTGCCTGCGGCCCCCTATAATTCCTGCCTGCGGCCCCCTATAATGCCTGCCTGTGGCCCCCATAAAACCCTGGCCTGCGGCCACCCTAATAATGCCGCCTGTTGCCCCCATAGCGCCCTGGCCTGCGGCCCCTGATAATGCCTGCCTGTGGCCCCCATACGCCTGCCAGCGGCCCCCTATATTCTGCCGGTGGCCACCCATACACCTGCCTGCGGGCCGCCCTATATTCTGCCTGTTGGCCCCATGAACGCCTGCCTTCGGCCCCCATATATTCTGCCTGTGGCCCCATACGCCTGCCTGCGGCCCCCTATAATTCTGCCTGTGGCCCCCCATACCCTGCCTGTGGCCCCCTATATCCTGCCTGTGGCCCCTATAATGCCTGCCTCGGCCCCCAATAATGCCTAGCCTGGTGCCCCCATAAGCCTGCCTGGCCCCCTGTATCGCTGTCTGTGGTCCCCAAGAACGCCTGCCTGAGCCCCCATATCAGCCTTCCTGAGGCCCCCATACTAGGACGGCTGCCTGCGGCCTTCCCATACCGGCTGCCCTGCGGCCCCCATAATGCCCTGCACTGTGGGACTCCCTATAATGCCTGCCTGCGGCCACCTATAATGCCTGCCTGTGGCCCCCATACGCCTGCCTGTGGCCCCCTAAATCCAGCCTGTGGCCCCAAAAATGCATGCCTGCGGCCGCCCTCAATAAGCCTATCCTGAAGCCCCTATAAGTGCCTCCTGTTGGTGCCCGCAAGGCGCCGTTGCCTGAGCCCCCCTAAGCCGCCTGATCTGTGGTCCCCATACCCCTGCCTGACCCCATACTACTTCTGCCTGTGGCCCCTATATGCTGCCCTTGGCCCCCGAACGCCTGCCTGAGCCCCTGTACGGCTGCTGGTGGCCCCTATAATGCCTGCCTGCAGCCCCCTATAATGCCTGCCTGTAGCCCCTATATGCGTGCCTGTAGCCCCTATATGCCTGCCTGGTGCCCCCATAAGCCTGCCTGTGGTCCCCATACGCCTGCCTGAAGCCCCCATAATCAGAGGGGGTACAACGGCTGCCTTGGCACCTATATGCCTGCCTGTGGCCCCCGTACGCCTGCCGTGAGCCCCTGTAACGGCTGCCTGTGGCCCCTATAATGGCCTGCCTGGGGCCCCCATTGAAGACCCTGCCTGAGCCCCATACCCTGCCTGTGCCCCCCATAATAAGATTTTACTCACGCCTGCCTGGGCGCTCCCAAAAGACTCCTTCTGAGCCCCCATAAGCCTGCCTGTGCCCTATAACGCCTGCCTGTGGCCCCGTAAACTCCTGCCTGTGGCCCAGTACGCCCTGCCTAAGCCCCCATACGCCGCCTGTACCCCCATACGCCCTGCCTGTGGCCCCATACCCTGCTGGTGCCCCCCATACGCCTGCCTGAGCCCCCATAATACGCCTTTGCCTGAGCCCCCATACAAGAAACTTCACGCCTGCCTTGGCCCATATGCCCTGGCCTGAGCCCCCATACACCTTCCTGTAGCCCCCATAGATAAACGCCTGCCTGTTAGCCCCCATTATAACGCCCTGCCTGAACCCCTAGCTATAATATTTTGCCTGACCCCTAGCTATATACCCTGCCTGAGTGCCCCTATATTTATAAACCTACTCTGTCTAAAGGGGACTATATCTATATACCTTGCCTGACTGAGAGGGCATATCTAGATATACCAGTCTGACTAAGGGACTTATATACCTATAATTATAGGAGATACTGAAATGTGAAGAATCTAAGATATGTGTGTCCAAATCCTCAGGGACGAGTTATTGGCACGGGAGCAATCAACACCCATGAAGGTGGTGAACCGGATGGAGAAGAAAAGGGGAAAGTGAACGAACGCTGATCAAAAAGACGTCTCCGGTGAGTCCACTAAATTGGTTACTGCAGTGTAATCACTTATATTAGTCTGCAGAGCGCCTACATACAACTAGTATCATACCACAGTATGGTCACTGTATGGCGTGGTATAGTAATCAGAGCTGTGTACAGCTGAGATAGCACCTGTTGGGGGGTTCGTTCGGGTCCAGGGTCTGGCAGGATTATATAGCTTAAGTAGTAATAGTTTAGGGTCTTGGTTTTGTATCAGTAGTTTTAGTAACAATTCCTTCATCTGAGTAGATTTCTCCAATGTATATGTGGATTATTATATACAGTTAATTTAGGGTATTACACTGTCATACGGAGGGGAGCGATTTTGAAAATGCAAATTTGTCAGGGCTGATTTTCATTGTGCCAGTGACTGCGAGGATATGGACGTGAGCTATGAGGAATGTGCAAGAAATGATATTACAGGACCAGGCGCAGGGGTGAGAGAATTAAGTGTGGGAGGGTTATTTTTCTGTTGAGAGCGAGGGGGGGGGGCGCCAATTGGCTGTACACGCCTAGGGGCACCAAAAATGCCTTGCCCGGCCCTTGGCGCTGTACAAGTAAATGCGAAAAAATACTCAAGTAAAATTCAGCGTCAATCTAACAATAATGTAAAATCCGTTTCCGTCCCGTACTGGACGACGGTTCTGAGGCAGATGCCAAGCATTGAATCCATCCTCAGAATCAAGCATTCATATTCTATTTGCATAATGTACCCTTAAGGTATGTTCACATGGCGTAAGGCGGGCTGCTTGTGTCTCTGCTGTATGCATTAGTTTTTAGAAGTAGGGTGCCAGGCCATCTGCATTTTTAAAATGCTGCGGGCTTCCCATTCACTTTCATTTTCCCCGGCGTGTAAGTGCAGGGAAGAAGTGACATGGCTAGGCACATGACTGTACTTACAGTGTACATATCTCACATATACAGTGCATACCCTACTCACATGCATACACAACGCCTGGCACCCTTGTCTCCTCCTTACCTGTCTCCTGTAGTCTGGTTCAGTTGGCATTCGTCAAGCAGCATCTTTTCTTCCTCAGTGAGGGCGGAGCTAGGGGAAGTGGTATATCATTTGGGAGGGAAAGGATCAGCTCATATACAGAGTGTGCTGGACTGTGAGCTGCTCTCACCTGCACGACACCTGAGCTACTCTGTCCGCCCCAAGATGCACAGAAATATAGGAGGCAAAGAGTGTTAACTTCTTCCTCCTCGGTGCTCCTGCTCTCCCCACTTACCGTATTCTCAATGTATCCAATATGGATTATTTTTTATTGAAGTGGCTAAAAAGAGAGTGGGGCAAACCCCACCCAGAAAAAAGAGGGGGACCGTCCCCTCTGTACCCCCTAAAGTTACACCTATGCAACATGTTCAGCCTCCCTATTTGTTATATAGAGACTTTCATGTCTAACATAGAAAGGGGTAAAGAAGGACATATAGGAAAAAGTCATAAGTATGAGGAATGGATATTCAACTTTTGTCAGATACAGATGATAGGTAGGTATTATATCAGATCCAGATAAGAGGTAGATAGAGGTATTAAGCACACATCCAACACCAATAAAAACAAATACAACCTCTGGGGGATATGGCTCATAGGCTCAGCATGTGGCTGATACAGAAGACTTCGTTATTAAAGACTTAGGGCGACCTGTATGTTCAAGAAGTGCGCCTGAGTTCCGTCGTATACTGCGCCTCACCATGCCGACTCCACTGTCAGGCGCAGGGATGCGCTGTAGGGCCGCAACCTTCGCCACTCTTCGTAAGTGCCTAACCATGAAAAAAAAAAGGGGCGTGCAGTAGCGCGCTGTTGGGCGTTTCTGGGCGCGGGATGCGGCAATTAAAGGAATCCGAGGCATGCATGGGGAAAGTATTTCCGACTCGAAATACGTGCCACACATATTGACAACGTATTTGCAATGTATTTCAGGACGGATTTGCATCCAACAAATTCGCACATCAAGAATCCTGGGAACAGCCGCCTTACAACACATACTATAATTAAATGGAATGGTCATTTAAATGAAGTACTTAATAAACAGACATATCCAAGTGGCCCAAACATGAAAATCAATGTATTAGTAATTGTACCAATAAAATTAATGCCAAATATAATTTATCTCCTATAAAAAATTCTCCACTATAAAATGGGTATTTCCCAAAGTGCTGTGAAAATACACTTATTTAACATTCAAATAAGCCCCTGATATGTTGTCCCTAGTATGTTTTTATTAAACATGTTTGCATGACCAACGAATTTAAAATGTATTTGGCTGCTTTCCAAACTTTAATGGCAATTCAGTATATACAACAAAAGGGCCAGCACAGCACCGGTGGTTGTTGGTGACCTGTGGGTCCCTCCAATGCAGGATTTCTATTTCCCAGGGTCTTTTGTCCTTGACGAATTTACGGATGTATTTATGACTATCAATACATCACTAACTGCAGCCTTACAATAAGGGAAGCAAGTAGCATATAATGAACCACTGGTAAATTCAGCGTATTTACGGTCGTAAATACGGACGGTAAAACGTCCGGATTCCCCTTGGTAGCCATTCTAATCTACTTGTTCATATTTTAGGTGAGTTGGTGATTATATAACGGACGTAAATACGATCCAAAATACTTCCAGAACTAAGCCCGTGGAACATAGAAATCCTGCTATGGAGAACCACATGGTCCGAGCAAGACCTGTGCTGTGCTGCTCTTGGCTGTACATACAAAATCGAATAAAGGTGAAAGAATAAGCAAATACAATCATTATTTTTTTATTTTAAAAAAAGGACCAAAATTATACAATCTGTACAACATCACAATGGCTTATTTAATGAAAAATTAGTATGAATTCTCTCCCTTTTTGTTAAAGACGCTTTTCTAGCTGATATTTCTTTTATATTTGAGATCTTATATATATTTTGCTTTCATTTGAAATGATCAACTTTTTCTATACTTGCAATGGGTTTGCTTCAAACTTTGAATTACTCACTTTATTCATTTGAAAGACAACTCTTTTTTTTTTTGCTATTCCACTAACATGTTGAATGATTTCTCGCTGATTTCCAGTCCTGGTCTCGAATCTTAATACATGGTAGTCGCCATTCCTCTGCTGCGCCTAAGAGTTTCCGCATGCCCCTGCACCCACTGGCGAGGCACAGGGAACTTTACACCGTCATGAAAAGAGCGTCAGTTTTCACTAAAAATCGCGTGAAAACGGCGCTCTGACGCGCCGATCTTCATACATGTTGCCCTTCGTTATTAGACGAGGTGTGAGAAGGCGGATTATACAGTCAGTGGTGCCATTAAACTTAGAGTGGGGAACTCAACCGTTTAAGGCGCCGCAAGATCCGACTGAATCGCAAACTCAGTGTGGTAACAGCACTGATACACTGTAAGGGGTAAAGACATAAGAGGACAAATATATAGCTAGCGGTCCCATTACACTCAAATGGAGTGGGAACTTACTCCCATGTAGCACCGCAAGGTCTGGCTACTTCCCTGTAGAGATGTAGCCACAACACTGTTAGGCCTCGTTCACACAGCTTATTTTCTGGGACTGATTGTCAGCTGTATTGCGCGCCGAAGTTTGCGCTGGCATACGGCTGAATCCGTCCCAGTCATTTAACGTAATCCACAGTTTCTCAAAGAGAACTATGGATTCCGTTCCGTTTTCGCCGAGCGGTGACGGAGAAAGTGACATGCCCCACCATTATCCCGGCGGATACGCCTCCGTGGATAATGTGCTGTCTATGGGGCCCGGCCAGCTGCCCCATACCCACCACCCCGCCGGCCCCTTTAAACACGACGCTGTAATCTGCGTTTGCAAAACCGTCCCGCAATTACGGCGTGTATAAGCCGTGTGAACCGGGCCTTACGCTGTGGAGTGAGGAGTTGCCGTGGCTCCTAGTCAGCATCACAGTAAATATGCAGATGCACGCTCGGCCTGGGACCCGGCATCTCTAAGATTTTGCAATAGCTCAAACATCATTGGTAAAAATATGGAAACAAGGGGAAACATGTATGAATTCGAATGCGACATTTTTTACTTGCCGCTAACACACCAGTTCTAAATAGATATAGAGGATTGTATATAACAACAGGTAAGTATGCAAAGTATATTAATGCAACCAAACTTTGTATGGGCATAGAGTGTAAAGCGCCAAACTTTGTATGGCAGTTCCACATCAAACTTTGGCACATTAAAATGTGTCGTCAGGCGCACATTGCACGAAGTTTGGTCATACGCTTGTAAAGAACCAGCAATATGTGGCAAAAAAAAGGCCTGTGCAAATCCAAACATGTCGTCCACGGTATTTAACTGGCACAAAGTAGTCAATATGTGAATATTGGACACTTCAACAAAGGGAAAAGTTCACAGGGCCACGCATATGTGACACAATAAAAAGGACTGTCTAAAACATAGCCAGCTAATTTAATTCTTTAGTATGAATGTACATCAACTGTTATATACCTGAGAAAGAAGCTAAATGTAACAGCTGAAATCCATAACAGCTGAAGGCCGTATGGGGTATATGTTTTTAAGGTAAATATCCAAAATGATTCTTTCTGTAAAAGTTACCTGTTGAAATCACCTCTATGGATGGAAGGACAAATTTTGTTGATGCCCATTCACTTGAAATGTTTCGGACTGCCCTACTGTGCCTGCTAGATGTGTCGGGCGATAGGTGTATTGAGCGAATGGCGAATATCTCCCATTTGTTGTCCTATTCTCCTGTGTAGTTGGCATATAGTTTTATCAATGTAGCATATTCCACAGGTGCATTTAATCATATAGATGACATAAGTAGACTTGCAATTGATAAATCAAAAACTGATCTTTTGTATAAGAGCTGTAGAAAGTTGAACCCGCCTGCATAAAGTCACATGTGACACAATCTGAGCAAACCTATAGATTAGTGAAGCCAGGTTTCATTGTGATGAGTGACAAAATGATTGTGAACAAAATGGTCTCTAAGAATTTTTTTTCCTCATCTATATGTGAAAGATAGATCACTTACATGTATGAAAACTGTCTAGGTATAAGACTTTCTTTGTTGCCCATAGCCAACTAATCAGATTTCCCTTTTCATTTCATATAGTGCTCTGAAAAAATGAAAGGGGAATTCTGATTGGTTGCTATGGGCAACAAAGAAAGTCTTAGACCTTGACAGTTTTCTTACATGTCCCCCATAGTCTCTGATCTCAGGGTTCACCTGCAGCACATGCCAGAGTTTCTGGAGAATCTGTTTCCCTGTTGGAGCGCTATTATCAAAACTACCAATAATTCAAATTGGCTCATTAGAATTCTTAAAGGTGTCGATAGCTTTTGATATCAACAATTCTGTTCTCTCCTGAGTGACAGCTGCTTGAAAGTATATACTCAGGATAACCCTTGGGGAGAAAACGACTTCTCAAGTCTGCAGCTTGATAAAATCAGATATAGAGGAACAGTTTCTCCTTATAGGAGGTACTGCCCCCACTGTATTCCCTTTTTAAGGGATTGTCACGATTGTGCCTGGCAGACCCCTGGTCGACTCTGTCGCGGGCCAGGGCCCCGCTGCGACCAAAACTGGGCCCAGGGCCAGGAGGCTTCCAGTACTTTTTGGTTAACTTTTTCCCTTGGGTGATTGAATTTCCACTCACCTATCACCTCTTTTCTATTTTCTGTTTTCCCCCATATAAAGCCTGCTTCCTGTTTTTTTCCCTACTAAAGGGTTTCCTCTACCTTATTTTCGCCTGTTTCATTTGGATTTGTTCTGTGTTCTTGATCTGCTTGGCCCCGGTTTCTCCCCGTCCCCGTTTTTTTGTACTGTCTTTCCGTTCTTTGCGCCCCGGGCCTTCTGATTTCCCCAGTTTGTTCCGTATTTGTTCGTCTGCGTTTGTGTCTCCTTGGGCTCAGAGATGCCCAGTCTTTTTTTTGGGGGCCGCCCCTAGAAAGGGATTGGGGCCCCAACCCAAAAAAGGAAGGACGGGGTTTGGGGAAACATGTCGGGGCCAAAATTTTTGTCTGTGTTTTCTTTGGCCCTGACTGTCCCTAACAGGGATATTGGATGACTACTCTCCCATCACAATGAAAATTTTGTTGCTGCGGGTTTCCGATATATGAATGTGGACAGTTCCCTGGAAGGTAGTTTGGAGATGCAAACCTCCAAAAATGTCAATGAGGTGACTTCAATCTCTAAAGTAAACCATAATGTGTAGGGATTCACTTCACTTTTATCATTGTTTCATTCGTCGGGTAAAAGTTCGAAATGAATTATTGTCAAAAA
The DNA here is from genome assembly GCA_025379985.1 of Phyllomedusa bahiana. Lineage (NCBI taxonomy): Eukaryota > Metazoa > Chordata > Amphibia > Anura > Hylidae > Phyllomedusa > Phyllomedusa bahiana. Next base: position 185,996 of record JAODAL010002753.1, read on the forward strand.
TCTACCCAAAAGACTGATTCTACCGGAGAAGTATGTTCTCAAAAAGGACTAAATTCTCCCCCCAGTCGGATACGATTGCAAATGTAATTGGGGTTTTCCAGGGCGTACACATGCGGGTGGAAGATACTCCCATCAAACACTATCATACACTTTCATGTTAGTGGTTTTTTTCTTGTTTTTATGGTGTGTAATGATTTTTATTGTAATAGTACCTTTTTTTTTTTTACACTCCTTTTCCTGTTGCATACTCTAATAGTCAGCGAGTTTCAGTATACTGTATATATTTTATTGTAATTGCTTTTTTTGGGAAATAAAAGGAAAAGAAAACCTTAAGAAAATGAATGCTTTTTTTGGCTTCATGTCTTTTTTCTGCCATCATTGTGTGATCGAGTGTGTGTTGGGACTTGAATTTTTATTTGTTTGACATATTTTACTTTTTTTCTTTTACATATTTCACCAAATCAAGGCATCCATTACACGATTTTTTTAAAGTGGGAAAAAACAAACCCCACCAAAAAAAATGTATTAAAAAATGCAACATACTGTACATGCATACTGCCTGAAAAGTGCTACACCTACAGCATGCTGCGTTTTGAAACATCTATAACTGACCAAAATAAGCACACAAAAAAATGCAACTGTCAAAAGAAAACAAAAGAAAATGAAACAGTGAAAACAACAAAACATTATATTTGCCTACTGACCAAACTTCGAGCTAACGTCTCTGGCTGTCACGGTTTTGGCAAAAAAAAAATGCTTGTAAAAAATTTGTGCCATTGGAAGCATCTTTTTTCAGGGATCGTAAAATGTGAAAATGTTAATTTTTTAAAGGGAAGGAAAATCTGAAATATTAAATTTGAGAAAGTAGCAAGTAATAATTTAGGGGCTTTACCACAAAGAAAATTTCTTTCTGGCTGCCTACTTCATTTTCCCTTTTATTAAAAAGGGGGACGTTATGATTTGTTTGAACTGCAAATGTAAACCATCAGGCTTACATCACCATACCTACCCCACAGGGCTCACTTCATCAAAAAAAGGGGGTTTTGTTTATTTTAAAAGAGCTATGAGTACCCCTAAAAAAGTAGCTGATAATTAGCATGCCCTGCCTTTCACATGGGGGCCCCCCTAATAAAAATTTCCCTGGGGAACCCAAAAACGTGGATTTTTTTTTTCTTAGTGCACATACCTGTTTGGGGGTTTCTTTTTTTATTTTTTGTTTATTGGACTGGTGACAAATTTTAACAAGGGGAGAAAAGGGAAGGAAGTGAATGACAGCACTAGGGTTTAAACACTCACTAAGCAGTGAGTGTGTGGGGTTACTGGGCGGGTAAAAGCCCGGACGTACCGGCCCTTGAAAAAAAGGGTTAAAGTCGGACGGGGAGCCTCGTTACTGCCAATCCCTTAACACAACTGTATACTATAGATAAAAGGGGAGGAGCTAAAACAAAAATGCTACAAAATTTTTTAAAATAATGAGAAAGGTAAAAATTTGTTTTCTTTTTTTAATTTTGCAAGCTTCTCACAACAATTTTTTCCTTTTGTGGGAAAACCCTTTTTAAAAAAAACCCAACAAAAATAACAGAAAAAGATGTATCAAACGGGCCCCGACTTTACATAATTTATTAGTTGGCATAATTTTTTGCCAAAATTGTTTCTAAAAATTTTGGGTGCATGGTTTTTGACATTTTAAACTACATCCATTTCCCCTTTAGCCACGTCCCTTTTTTTCCGCGCAAACAAGTAAATGTCCAAAAAAATGTCCCAAAATGCATAATAAATGTAATGTAAACATGTACACCAGCATTTTGGCGCACATTGCGGCAGAATTCAAACAAAATTGCCATTGTAAATGTACAACATTGTGGGCATGTCCCTAAAAATTGCATCAAATTTAAACACTGATATGAACAGAAAGTGTTCAGTTTTTTCCCAACCCCGAACTTTGAGAAGTTTGGTTTTTTTGTTCGATTTGAAAATTCAAACCTAATTTTAAATCCCCAAAGGGAAGAAATTTTCAAATTTTAATTTTTTTTACCTATAAGGGAGTAGAAGCTGGAATTACCATCCATAACCCGTACACACAGCTTATAATGGGCCCCAAAACTTATAAAACTCGGGGCCTCCCAAAAAACAATGGGCCCCAAACGAGGCCAAAAACATAAACTATTAATATATGTTAATGCCCTCCTTTTACTCAAGGGGGTGCAGTGAGCCCCAAACTGGAACCCACCCAATTTTTTTTTCCCCCGCCTACTTTTACTGCTGCCCCCAGGCGGGGGAAAGGGAACTGGGCGAAATCCCTGCGCGCAAAAATGAAAGGGGCCCGCAGAAGGGAAAAATAGTCCCCGACAGTTCCCC